>RJWH01000140.1:1070150-1282594 GCA_004363575.1 Solenodon paradoxus
AGAGAGAGAGAGAGAGAGAGAGAGAGAGAGAGAGAGAGAGAGAGAGAGAGAGAGAGAGAGAGAGAGAGAGAGAGAGAGAGAGAGAGAGATTCCGGAAAGGGGGGCAGCAGGGCTGGAAACGGGGCGGTGACTTAGACAAAGGAAAATTCTGCTTCTGCCTTTCCTTAAAAATTGGAAGTCATGGAAACTGTTGTTTAAGAAAAATAAAAGATATGAACCTCATTAAACCCTTAACCACACAGTCCTCATGTCTTATTTACAGGGGTTTTGAGAGGATTCAGTAACATGAAATATTGACAGTACTTTGTAAATGCTATACACCAGAGAATTCAAAGAATTAAACAGCACTGGAACTTTGTATAAGACGTGATTCATTTGTGACTTGAAGTTCACATTTAAAAGCTCTAACATTGAAAATTGTAAGTGTTATATTTAGGAAAGTATGATAGTAAAAGTTTTACAGTGTATTTCTCATATATTTAAAAGTTACCAAGTATACAGTTAAATGAAGAAAGCAGGTACAAAATATTATTTAGCTCTAATTTGTGTATTTAAAAGTAATATATCTGCAAATAAACATAGGAAAAGTAACTAGTTCTCTGAGAAAAAGGAAACAGGACAAAACAGGGAAATAGTTATTTTTTTTACTTTTTTCTATTAATTTTTAAAAACTTCAGCTATTACTTCTAAAATAGAAAATCAATTTTGAAACCCAATAATGAAAAAAGTGGGATATTTTTCATCTGTTTTACTAATGAAACAGTAAAACTTAAACTACCTAAAAGAGCAGAAAATATTCAATAATATTAAAGAAAAATTGCAAGGTTACACGAAACTTTTTGAAAAGATGTTATCTATCATAGTTTTTAAAAATGAAAGACTTAAAATTAATTTTATTGTTTTCCCAAACCTCACTGTCCCCCACTTAGAACTAGACATAGCTTTTCAGATCACAGTAAGAGCATGGGTAGTTTCAGTGTCAACTTCAATGTCAGAATTAAAATTTCATGTTTATTTACATGACTACTGCTGTATTCTGTACTAAAAAATAAACTTCAAATTACTGAGACATAAAGTACATGTAGGCTTAAATTTTCTTGAAACAATTTTTGGTTTGCTTTTTTTAATTTTTATTTTAAAAGTAAAAAATTACCTATAAAAATGTAAGAAAGAAAGGTTCTATGGTCGTGACATTTCAATAGCAAAATCCCACTAATTTTAATAGTTTTAATCGGTTCTTTGTTGTTTGAAATGTAATAATGTATTAAAAGACACAGAGAAAAAAAACTGTTCATTTAAAATAAAAACTACCACAGATTCCTTAGAAAATAGCACAATGTCATGGAAAATAGGTGATACGTTACTTGACAAAGAAAAAATAATGAAAACTATCAATATATTACATATTCTGTAAAGGAAAAAACTTAACTAGTAAAAGGACTAAATAAGGAAATAAACTTCAGTTTGTTTACTTTTTGACATTTGATTATGCAGACTAACAGTAAATTCTACTGACTATACTGAAAAAGGAGATGTCAGATTCTCAGAGTACAGTTACGTTACCTGGGAAGGCAACACATTTTACATCCCAGTATGTCTTTCTAACTACATCTTGCATAACTCAAAAAAAAAAAAAAAAATTCAGTAATAACCTAATAATCTTGATCCACAACCTAATATTTCTATTTTAAAGACAGAAATTCTTACTAAACTATAGTGGCACCTTTGATTTCATAGATTAACAAAGGTAATTCACATAATGCTGAGAAGTAAGATTTAGGGGGGTTCGCAGTTTCACACATAGTTCCAAGCAGTGTCAAATAAACTGATTAATAAAGACTAAAGTCAGTACTGGAATCTGTGAAAGCAACTAATACATTTCAGCAAAAGTAAAGTCTTAAAATTAAATATTGAGCTCCATTTTTATCCAGATTATCACCTTAAATTGTAACTACGTTGTAGGAAAAGAGGAAAGTGGAGATAAATTAGGTTGAAAAGTTTGTTGGGAAAAGAGTAGAAAGAACCGGCTGAGCCAAGAAGGGGCAAAAGGGTGGAAAAGACTGACATTTCAGAAATTATTTTCTCTATACATTACTTAGTCTTTTAAGAAGAATGTTAAAATCTCAGAGCATAAAATCATCAATTCAAATTTATGCCACGCTTGCTTTTGATATTTTTTAAGTTAAAAATTCTTCTGTCCAGTTATTATCCATTAGGGAAGGTTAGAAAATCTACGTTTTATAAAAGAAGAGCCGCTGGCCCACAGGAAAAAAATTAAAACAAAACGGAAGGCAGCTGCTAGATTATAAAGATATTTTTCAATGAATGTTGCATATTTTCAAAAGGAGTAGTATGTGTAAAAATGCCATCATCTGAATCTGTGGCTTATTCAAACTTTAATTGCCGCAAAGGGACAAAAAGTAGACTCTAACGAGGGAACAAGCGGCAAGCATTCAGAGGGCAGGCATAAAAGGCTAAGAGGCAGCTTAAGAGTGAAGCTAGTTTTGGAGGTGCTGGGAAACAATGGTGAACGCACTGGAGGAACTCTGTCCATAAATGAGGTGGGTTGAAGAAATCAGCAGAGAATACACTTCTGAAGTGGTGCCAGCCAAGCATGTGCAATTTGAATTGTGGATTTAATAAATGTCTAAAGTTGATAAGTTATAAAAGAGCACAAGCACGGCATATAAAACGAGAACCATGGAGGGAACCAACAGAAGAGCTAGAATCTAAAGCTGTTAAAAGAGGTTGCCTCACGGGAGTAGGTTAAAGGAAGAAAGAAAAGAGGAGGAGAATGACGATTGTCATTAAACATGATTCCATACTATTTAATTTGTTACTATGGGCTTATAGAGAGAGAGAGAGAGATCTATATATATAGATATATAGATATATAGATCTCTCTCTCTCTCTCTCTCTCTCTCTCATATATATATATATATATATATATATATATATATATATAAAACCCATACATTTTAAACTCAGAGATTAGAAAGGCCTAGCTTGCACTAAAATTTGAGGGGTTTTGGTTGTTGCTTCTGCTAATTCCATCAAAAGGTTCGTGTCAAAAACAGATTTGATTTTTTTTTATCCATTAGTTACGGATGATTAACAAAGCATTCATTCTTCTATTTGCTTTGGCTGAGTACTGACTTGTGTTAGTTTTAAGGAAATATTTCACTTTATATGGAGAAGATATGAAGTACTGCTTACCTAAATATACATATGGTAAAAGATTATTTACATGTTTCAGGCTCACAAACAATAAAAACATTTAAGTAGCAGTTCAGAGTTCATCCAACTAGAAAACATGCTATATATATCTTCTCTTTCTCTCTTATGAACTTGTCTATTTAGTATTTTAGCTTTGGTGGAATGGTAAAAGTTTATTTAAAGATTTACTATCACATAAGATATAAAGCAATCATTAATTTAAAAAATGCAATAACCTATTTTTAACATTTTTTAAAACAGTATAAAAGTGGTTGTATTGCAAAAACAAGTTCATGATATCTCTAAAAATAAGAACTCAAATTTAACCTTAGTACAGTCACTTAAAAGGTCTAATTTTCAGATGTACAGTGTTTAACAAATAATATTTACTTGGGAAAGAAATTTTCTTAATATATAAACACATATGAAGGGTCAATGAAAGATATAAATCTATTGTCTTTTAATAATTTTTATAAGAACACTTTTCTACTTTTCTAAATAAAACTACTTTATTCACTTAATAAACAATTCTGATTACAGCAATTTAGTTTCTTTCAACATGTCTGATTTAAAGAGAAGGTAATCAAAACCAGTATATGATTTAAACCATACTGTGACTGACTTCTGAGTAGATTATCACTAAATTAGCCCCATCAATAAAGGGTGGGTTAAAGAAAAATAAAATGTATAGGGGGAAGAACGCTATGGATTATTTACAAACTGGACACTAAAGGTCAGAGGATTTAAAGTCAATTCTTAGACCTCCACTTTTTTCCCGAATAAAAAAAGAATTAGAAAATGGATAGAAATAAAAAGTGAGGGCAAAATCAAGAAATTCTGGTGGAGATGCACCCTGGTGGAGTAATAGTTTAGTCAGCCACCTTCAGCCGGCACAGTCCACATACATCCCAAGGACTCGGGTTCATGACCCAGGGATGGGGGAACAACCAAGATGAATAACTAAATAAAGTACTTCCTTCTTGTCTTTATTCCTGTCTGTCTGACTCTGCTCACCTTTATTCCTGCCTGCACCTTCAAAAATAGAAAGAAAGAAGAAAAGAAAGAAAGAAAGAAAGAAAGAAAGAAAGAAAGAAAGAAAGAAAGAAAGAAAGAAAGAAAGAAAGAAAGAAAGAAAGAAAGAAAGAAAGAAAGAAAGAAAGAAAGAAAGAAAGAAAGAAAGAAAGAAAGAAAGAAAGAAAGAAAGAAAGAAAGAAAGAAAGACTGACTGGTGGCACATGATATGGACAGTCTAGGACCACTTGAGGATACTGCAGAAATGTATAGTAAGCAAGACTTCAGATTCAGGGCTTACCCTAACAGATATAAATACAAATTCCCTCTCCTTTCATTTTCCATCCTTTCTAACACATATGCTTGGCATTATTTCTTGTATAAAAGAAATATTACTACCAATTTAGACTTATTCTTTTTAATCTTGAGAAAAGTAATAAGACCTCTCTACCAGATTAAACTGAACAATCTCAGACACTACCCTTCAATTTTACTTCATTTTTACCATACACACACCCAATCATCAGTGTCACTTTATATGATATACTTGTAGACATGTAGCCATTGAAATCTGCTTCTAAACTGACCTGTGAATCTAGTCACCAAAACTGTCCCTGAATCAACAAAATCATTCCAAAAGCCTGAATGATGTGTCTTGTAAAATAATGTGAAACCCTATAGATTTTCATTAGCTCAAGCTACTGTTGAAATGAATTCCAAAGCATGAATCAGTGCAATGAGAATGGAGGTCCCCTCATGACTAACAGCTGGGAAGCAGTCTGTTAAAGAACTCACTTATTGAGGAACTGCTTTTTTATACTAACACTAACTTCTGAAAATGACATAGCATAATGTACATTTTAAAATAAACGTAATAATGCTAATTATTAATTTAATCTACTCTAAATGCAAATAAGTCACAATCTAAAAAAGTGGTAGAACATGAGTATGCTTGAAACACAAAGGAACGATATCAAATTAAAATTATAAGTGTTCGGATTAAAGATTCTTTTTCCTTTTTAATAATTTCAGTATTATTATTATGCCAATTGTGTAGTAAATGAAAAAGTTAGGATCCACTAAGTTCTAGAAATAAATAAGCCTAAAGAACCAAAAAGTTATACATATCAATTTTATTTGCACTTTATTAGCAACACATCTGATTCACAGAATCTCTAAAAATAGATGTCTTTCCCAGACACTAAACAAAAAACAATATAGGCAGCAGGACCTAGATGTCTTACTCCAAGTTACTGAGAATGAAATAAACTGGATACCCACTTACCCACTTACTGGATATCTGGCTGGGTATTACCTACCTACAAAAATACATTCTCTTCCTTCCTTAGGTAACTGCCTAAAATTAGCCGGGTGAGATAAGACTATCACATGAAAAATTAAATAATAAGATAAAATGAAATTAAAAGAAAATCCACAATTTTAGCATACAAATAAGTGATACATTTTCAAACTTTCATTAAGAATCTACTATTCATAAAACATCACCATAAGTGTGGAAATCAGGTATGTACATTTAGATTTCTGTCACTCCAAAAAAATGGGATTTTTGGGAAAGAAGAAATATAAACCACTAATACATCTGAACTCTAAGACATTACTGGCTTATAGAGATAGAGCTCATGTTAAAGAACAGGAATTCTGCAGTTCTCTGGAAATTCATGCCCAATTCTTTAAATTGGCTTAGACCGAAGCCTATATAGCACTTTAACTACAGCAAATGACATATAGCAAATTAAGCAGAGATCTGAAATAATGTACTGTAAGTAACACTTCTAAATCAATATTAAGCCAAGTTTAACTTATATATAACAAAGTATACAATGTTGTATCCAGATTTATCAAGAGAAGGCTGGGTATAACACAACTATTTCAGAAATTCTGAATCAAAAAAGCTTTATGAGCAAAGTCTAAATAGTTTAGCAAGATACAGAAAATAAGCATTGCTGGTGAGTATTTTTTTTAATGACAGGACAGAAACACAATCATTAACATTAAAAATAAACCTATTTTAAAACAATTGCCAGTTTTGATATTTAAATTATCATAATATTAAAGAACATCTAGTCACTACCTTGATTAATATTTCTATACTTTTCTAATGCTTTTAAATATAAAACTATATTTTTGATCATTTTATAAAAGAAACTTCAAATGGACATTTGTGTGCATGTGTTTTTTTTTTTCATAAAAAATTGATCTCTTACAAAGTTTAAAACTAACTGTAAATTTGCTACCCAACAAACCTGTTATCATAACTTACTTAAAAGTTGTTTTTTTTATATGCAGATATTTTCCCATAATTTTAAATTTAAAAAACTTATATTGGCCATATTTAAAGTGAAACTAAAGCATTTCATAGTTTGTATTATTCAACAGTAGTTAAGTGAAGTTTTAATCTTCAGTATGTAACTAGCACATACACATGATCTGAAGCAGGTGATCTTGTGCACTGAATTTAAATGAATAATCCGGATGTGGCTGCTGGGTTTTTGGCCTTGTTTTTTTTGTATAATTACTATCAAATAATCTACTCCCATAAAATAAATCTTTACTTATAAACTTTAGATTATAAAATATTTTCCTTAAAATAAATCATTTTTCATTTTTCTAAAACCACTTAATTATGTTCTATCTGAAGAGACACAAAAATCAAACATTTAAAATTATATCATCATATACATATAAATACTTAAAGTTAGTAGACAGGATATGAGTGGGAGTGAAGAAAATAAATGGAAGTGAATTGTTTGTTACTAATTAGCAGTATGACCTTGGGCTAGTTGTTAGATAATGATGCATTAGTTTCCTTATCTATAAAATGAGAACTTTGATTTTCAAGCTTCCTTTTCTGCTTTAAATTTCTATTATTTGTTTATTCAAATTAAGAAACACACATCTGCATTAAGAAGCAGGGTTCCAAAGTTATAAAATACCATAACAATGGGTCATAGCTTAAAGTAAGAAGAATACAACATTAATTTGAAACATATTTATCAGAAAACAGTGCCTTCAAGTTAGAACAATTGCACATATCTGTACTCATTTAATAATGGTATGAACAAGGAAATTTATAAAACAGAATATTTCATTTATGGATGCCACTTGCA
Organism: Solenodon paradoxus; assembly: GCA_004363575.1. Lineage (NCBI taxonomy): Eukaryota > Metazoa > Chordata > Mammalia > Eulipotyphla > Solenodontidae > Solenodon > Solenodon paradoxus. The sequence goes on from RJWH01000140.1 coordinate 1,077,506, forward strand.
GAATATTTAATTTACCAGTAAAGACAGAAACTATTAACAAGTAGCAAGAAAATTATAGTGAAATATTTTACAACTTTTTAAAAATAAAGTTGTTATGCTCATATGTACAAACTAAAAGTATTTAAAATGAACGATCACTAAACTGCAACATAAGTATATTTAGAGACAGGGCTTTTACTAACACATTACCAATCACATTATACTTAACACTATTTTGCATAAAATTGTGAAATTCTCTAAAGGTTTAACATTCAAATATATCACCAACGAACACCTGGCTAGTAATATACAACTATAAATAAAGGCGAACAACTTATTTCCTATTGTTAATCTGATACAGATATTATGGAATTCAATTTTCTTTCAAAGGTGTGTTTTATCAAAGAACATCCAACCATGCACATATTTAAAAAACAAAAGGAAATAAAAAACACCTTTGTGCCAGAAATTGTCCCAGAACTATACTTTGACACTTTAGTAACCTGACAAACCACTCTGTTTGCTTTCTTCCGCCAACACAAATCAAACCAAGGTGCAGTTTCTTCATTTATTTCATTCAATGTCACAAGACTACACTATGTCAGGGTAAAGGTCAATCACCAATAATGCGCTGTTGCTACAGTTGAAATGTAAAATGTTCATCTGGGACCTATTTCAAAGACTGACCTACTGAAACCTATTTAATAAGATCTATAAAAAGAGGAGGATGTAGAAAGATCAAGAAATATAAAATATCCCTTTTTCTATCAAACTTTACAGAACCTTAGAGCAAAGTAAAAAAAAGTACTCAAAAAACAAACTTAAGGTCATTGGAATCAGAAAGGGTTTCTGCTTTTTCCCTAGCACAATCTTGTGCTTTTCTGTCTTTTAAATTTGCAGGAGTGCTACCCTGCAGGCATCTATGACAGCATCATGAGGTTTCAGATTTAGTGTGAGTGGTTGGATAAAGTTGGACACTGACCAGTTTTGTGTATGCTGAAAGGCACCAGGCTGGAACACCACATTCTGCAATTGGGTATGCGATTGCCAGTGCAGTGGGTTGGAAGATGTATGCATTGGCACTTCGTGTGGAACCAGTAGGCTTACTTAAAAGGTTATTGCAGTCTTGACTTTGGCAGCTGTCTTCTTTAAGTGATCATGGTGAGTTAAGAGATCTTGAGTCACATTTATGAAGATCAGAGGTTGTGCATGTTTGAAGCACTGCCTGTCCTTTATTACATTATGTCCTCAAAAACAGAAAGCATAAAGTAATCCTTTGTTGGGGGGTAGGTAGGAGGTTACATAGCTGAGAAAGTTTCACATTTTAAAATACTTGGTACTAAACTCAAATTTCAGGGTGGCAATTAAGTTAAAATGTCAGCAGATTTAACTACAAGCAACTTTGTAATACTTATATATATTACAGATATGTGTGTATGTATATGTGTGTATATATAATAATTATACATAATTATACATAATATATATAATGCAAGCAGATACTGACATTGTATCATCTGTTGGACATAAATTAAACATAGGTTTTTGTTAGATATCACCCTGTTGGACCACCAGAAATTGGTACAAAGAATCTTAATACAAAGAAGAAAAATGATTTCTTATTAATATAATAGAAATAATTGCTTTGCTTAAAGAAAGGCAAAAGAAGCTTCTTAAAAATAAGTATGACAAAGTTGAAAGAAAATAAAGTTAAACTGGAATTTCAAGCTTCTAGATTCTAGAAAGTTCTAAATGTTCTGATCTAAAAGTTTTTTTACACAGAAAAAGTCGATAACATAAATGTTACTCTGAATGACAGATTAATAGATAAATGCAATACCCCTCTCTCACATGGCTATTAAAATTTTGGTTTTTAAATTGGGAAAATCTGATTTTTAAGCAGGAAATACTACGAACACATACTAATGATAACATCATTCCTCAGCAGGTAGAACTTGGGCAACATAAATAAGAGATCTATAAATATCTGATAGAATAAAAAATAGCATATTAACCCTAAAAAGGTATTATTTTCATCAACTTGAATATTTTTAAACAATGTGGAAGAATACTACAGAATTATTCTATAATTACAAAAATATTCTTAGCATGTGAAAGAAAATAGCTCTAAACGACTTAATTTAACAAAAGGCATTCTTTAAAAATTATTTTTCCTGGCACTAAAACTAAACTGTCACTAAAAGAAAAGCAGAAAAGATTCCCCCCAAATCCCTCAATCTGAAATACAATTAGTATTTTGAAGTAATCACCCCACTCCATCCCTCAAATCACAACCTTAAAGATTTACTACTCAATATTAGCTAGTGCTTGTGAACCATTTTATATTAAAATTGGATCATTCTAAACATCACACATATAAAAAGTATTGTTTGACACAGTGCCATTTTGGTGATAAATTGCAATCTATAGCTCAAATAATTCTACCCAGGGATTAACATTTCAGAGGCTGAGCCAGAGATTATGTGTGTGGATCTTGAATTTCATCATCTCCCTTTGGCACAATAGCTTATTCTTCCTTTTTTCATCTATTCTCTCTGAAGGGTCAGGAAAGCTTAGCCTTGCTGTTGCATTCATTTCATCTTTACATTAACCAGATACCTTGCAGTCTTTAGTTCTTATGTGTTATTCCATTACAAATACTATACTGCACTATGGAATGGCTAATGAGGTTTGTACCAAATCAAAGGGTGCCATCAAGTGGTTATAACACTCTAAACAGCATTACACTAAATGACTTTCTTCAGTACAGACCAACTGTGCCATTGCTCTATGAAACAACTAATAGAGATATTGAGTGGGAACTATTCATATTAATTTTTGTTCTTTATTTCCTATCCTTTATGGATTGCTTTTCTGTATATTACATTTGTAAAGAACAATTTTAGAGCCACACTTAGGATTAATATTTATGTTAACAGATTATCAAATGATATTTATTAGGCACAATTCAAGCATGGCAGCACTATTCGGAACAAAACAAATTTACACATCAAAATTCATGACTAGATGAGAGTTTATTTGTGAAAATAAGCAAAAATAGTGAACATACTTAAAGATAAGTCTCTTGTCCGATTCACTGCCTATTTATTACTAATGAAGTTGTGCAAACTATGAAATAGAGGATTATTTGATCCATTTCATGCACCTATGCCTTAGGAAAAACAAGAAACCTAGTAGTTAGGGTGAGAATGCATTTTCAGACATTCAGAAAACTTTCAAGAGTCTATTTAATAGGTCACAAGGGTCATGTAGAGTTTTGAAGATAAGACTCTAGACCTACTCTTAGAAAACACAAACAAGGTAATATGCAGCTCAAATGGTCTGCTCTACTGAGCCAGCTAAACTGCAAATTTCAGTGATCCTTTGCCACAGAAATCTCATACCTAGGCTTAACATATATTCATAACTATACAGTTTATTCTGCTGCAGAGAAAACAAATTATTCAAGAGATTAAATAGGATGCAGATAAATCATAAAAGCTAACTTGATCTTTAGATGATTTATAGGGCATTGCCAAGAGATAGTGAACTCCAGGCAAAACTAAAGAACTATATAATGGCATTCATTATTTTCTATATGGCTGTTGCAGACTGTCTAGAAAAGTATTTCTAATCCCATACTTTCTTCCAGAGCCTTGCCAATCTCTCATCAAGAGGTGGAATCTAAGCCTCCCGTTGAATCTAGGCAGGTTTGTGACTGGATTATAACTAAGTATAGGAAACAACACTATATAACTAGTGAGGCTAGGTCAGAAAAAGAAATGCAACTTCCATGTGAGAGCTGAAGTCTTCAACTGCCACAAAAAAAGTCCAACTTCCCTGAATGTGAAAATCAAACCAGGGTGCGCCCTTGTGGCTCAGGTGGCATGGATGCTGGCTTGTGGACCATGTAGTGCCTAATAACCAGGTTTGAGATCTGAGTCTGGGGTGAAGAAACCATAATAAATAATAAAGATGCTTCTTCATTCTCTCCCTTCGTTCCTTAAAAAAAAAAAGATTCTTCCTCCTCTCCCCTTTCTTTCTAAAAAAGAAAAAAAGAAATTCAAACTAACCCACACAGCGAGATTAAATATGCGTGCTCGAGACTAATGAAGTAAAAAAAGCCCTCTTCCTGTGCTCCAGCTTTCCCTACCCCTCCCTCATCATGTCTAGCCCAAAGACATATCAGACAACTGCATGAAGAGACTCTTAAGTCATAAATGCCCAGCATACCCCTTTCTGAATTTCTGACAAACAGAAATGATGACTAATGTAGTAACTACAATCTGATCTAGTAAACTTAATCACAAGTTGCAGAAAAAGATCATAAATTCCAGAGGAAACTCCAAGGACTTCACCTTGCCTGCTACATAGCTCGCAACAACACTGTATTTAGTAACACACTCGCAACAGCCACAATTAGTGCCCAGAAGCTGCGGAATACAGAATTTCATCTCTAGCAGAAGGTTCAGAAAAATGAGACTGTCACCTCTGACGGATGAGGAAAAGATGATTATATGGGTTGGAAAGAGAGAAAAAAAAATGTTTAATTCTTATGTTTTATTTTGAGCAAGGAGTAAAATACCCTGGAAAAGACTGAACTGATGTGATAAGATCTTAAAGAGAAAAAGTTTTTAAAATATTTTAGGGAAATCTAAACAAAAACACTAAAAATCAAAAAAGAAAAGTTGTATCCAAAAAGTTAAGGAAAAAAAACACTCTTGAGGTATGTACTGTAAGAAGAAAAACTTTACTTAAAGGAACTTGACACAGAAAAAGTAACTGATGCATCAGTCTTCTGGATATATCTTTTCCCCATGACCTGCCCTTACTCATTCTTCTCTGTTCTCTACTGCTTATGAACAACGTAAGTATCCAAATGCTCACATTAGAAAGCTAGATTCCCTGACCTCCTTCAACCCTCAGGACTAGTCAGTCACAAAGAACTGATTTCACTACCTTCTAAATACCTCTTGAGTCTCTCTCCCTTCTCCTCTGCAACTACTGATGTCACTGCCTTAGTTCAGGCTCACATCATCTGCCTGGATAACTGAATTAACTGCCCATTTAATCTTCAGTCCTTCAGTTTTATACATCTCAAACCATTCTCTGTAGCAATATTTTTGCAAACTGTAGTTTATGACGCATTAGTGAATCAACAAATCAATTTTAAATTGCAAAATCAATTCACTGGCTTGCAGCAGCTTTCTAAAACATCAGGATGGAGCAAGAAAAACTAGGACATACCCCACAACACAAATAAGAGTAGATGTGCAACTTTTTGCTAAATACATAGAGGTAACTATTTGTCTACCAGGTTATAATGCAAAATATATTTTTAAGTGGTAGGCACAAAGTAAAAACAAATTTAAAGCTAAAAAGTGATATTCTCAAATGTAAGTAAGTCTGACGATCTTATTTCTCTGCTTAAAATTTTTCCATGGCTCCTTATAGCATATTAGAATCTGGGTAGGAGCGAGAATCACACACAGAGCAACAAGAAATTCACCTATTTTCCAGAAACAAACACGGAGGGAAAGCAGGTACAGACACTGTAGAGACACAATAGCAATCATCACTGACAACAAAGGGTAGGTGAAAACTCCCAGGTTCAGAGCTATGCATAAGACTCAGAATCAAGGTTCCAGTTGCTACAGCAGGAAGAACTCCCTCCCAAGAACCATGAAAGCAGCGGAGAGCCTGCTCAGCAAGACCCGGCAGAAGGTCTAGGTGCAGGGCAAAACAGGCAGCAGTGGCCCAGTGGTTTGAACATGAGGCCCAGAGAGGCAATTATGCTGAGCACCGCCATAACCAGAAGGCAGCTAGCTGCTCATCCCCAACCACTCCCACCATATAGTCCCGGAGTCACAGAACGCACCCACCAGAAATCCGTGCCACAGGAAATCCCTCCCCCAGGCTTAAAGGGAGAAGAGTCTCCCGGAGGATAAACCGGCAACACTACCCACTGGTGCCACCTTGTGGGTGTAGGTAAAACTGCAGCCTGATTTCCAATTTTGGTTCAAAAACAAGGTGATCATGGCAGTTGGGAGCTGGGACGCTGGGGGACGGCTCTGCATGCCCCCACACAAACGCCAACCCCATTAACTGAACTTTAAGGCAGCAACAGAGGGCCCACATAAGTAAGTCAACAAATCCAACCAGTAGTGACACCACAAAGCTCAAAAAATCCCAGTCTCCAAACCAAGATCCAGCCTTACTCAGTGCAAGTCAATACCCTATACAAGGTCATCACTGCAGAGAAACCTAATCCACAGAAACATAAACAGAATGTCAAACAGAGCAAAGACACAGAGAAATAGACATGAAACGATAGATCCAATCAAAAACCCAGGGGAAAATCTGAATACAACAGATGCCTTAAAACTACCTGAGGATAAATTTAGAGCAATAGTAATAAACATACTCATGGAAATCAAGGAAACAATAGAGGAAGAAAAGGAGAATAACAAAAAAGAGAAGAAATGAAGTAGCTCAAAACAGATGTCAAAGAAATAGAGAACACAATAGCTGACTTGAAGAATTCAACTGAGGGACTCCAAAATAGGATGGACGAAACCTCCAACAGGACCAGTGAGCTAAAAGATAGGGCAGAGGAACGCATTCAAGAAAGGCAGCAAAGAGATAAAAGAATACAAAGAAATGAAGACAGCATTCAAGACCTAAGGGGTAACATCAAAAGAAACAACATTCACATTATAGGGGTCCCAGAAGAAGAGAGAAAAGTGTGCAGAAACTATTTTTGAAGAAATAGCTCAGAATTTCCCTAACCTGAAGAAGCAAGCCTCCAGACCCAGGAAGCTCGAACAGTTCCTAAGAAAAGAAACCCAAGCAGACCTACACCTAGACACATTGTCATTAAGGTGTCAAAAATATAAGATAAAGAAAATCTTAAAAGCATCCAGAGAAAAACAAAACACATACAAAGGAGTCTCCATAAGACTGACAGCAGATTTATCAACTTAAACTCTTACAGGCCAAGAGGGAATGGCATAATACATTCAAAAGGCTGAAAAGGATTTTCAACCTAGGATACCATACTCTGTGAGATTATCACTCAGAAAGATAAGAAAAAAGCTTTTCCACTAAGCAAAAGTGGTATCAGTATGATGCTGGTCTTATGAAGAGTCTGGCAGATTGTTACCTGTTCTTCAATATTTTGGAAGGGTTTGAGTAGAACAGGTATTGATTCTTCTCTGAAGCTTTGGTGAAGCTCACTGGAGGAGGCGTCTGGTCCTGGGTTTTTATTTTTAGGGAGACTTTTGATTACCTCTTCAATTTCTTTGCTTGTGATTGTTCTGTGGGGCCTATTCAAGAACTTTGCATATATTATCTTATTTAAGATAAACTTATGGTGGTAATTTTATTATCACCATTTTTAGATGAGAAAACTGAAGCTAAGAAATCTACCTAAAGTTATATAGTAGTCAAGTGTCAGAGCGAGGGTTCAAATTTATCTTTTATGTAATTCTGTATGCTTATCCTGTTTAGTTTTATTGTTATTGAGTGCTTTGTTTAGAAAGATAACACTCCAAAATTTTTAAATTTTACTTTCATCATGCTTGATATTTCAATTTTTAACTCTTCTAAATTAAGTAACAGTGATTCAAACTTATGTTATGAATTTTTATATATTCTACTATATTCATTTTAAAGTTTAATTGTTTTGGAAATATCTAATATACTGTACTCTACTGAGTTTCTCTTGAAGTAAATATTTAATGTGATTAATTATGCTCTTTTCTTGGTTTGAAAAAAAATGTGGTAAAGGAAACTATAACTCTAATGGTAGGTGTGGTGTGGTGTCAAATGAACACAGACTGAGGAGTGAATTCAATATCCTAAAAAAGCATATAGCGATGTGAAATAATATACAATATATGAACATATATGTATAATGATAATATAATGAATATAGCTATCATATTGTTCAATTTTACCTGTTTTGAAATGTATGCAAATTTTAAAAAAGCATATAAGTAAATGACTTTGAAAAAAAAGAATCATTAATCAGAATCACACAGGGTCTAAACAAATTGGTACATTTTACTAGACTCATAAGTAATTCTGATGGGCTGCCAGGTTTGGGATTTACCAACCTCTAGCATAAAATTCAAACTGTTTCACGTAATATTCAAGATCAGTCAAAATGAGGCCTTTGCTTACCTTTCTCACTTCATCTTCTTCTGGTCTCCACACTATATGTATGAAGCTGTAGCAATTTTATCTGTGTGTCTTTACCAAAGCAGTCCCCACAATCATTATCACAGATCCCATTCTTCTCATACAACTCTATCTTCTGGGTAAACTTTTGAATCTATCAAGCCATGGTTCATGTTAATTACTCTCTAAAGCCCACCACATACCTCTGAAAAACACAACCGCTCCTTGACATACTCAAAGGACTGCCTCTTTTCTAGCAACATTACTGTTGTTCCGTCACTTGCTCACAGATCTGCCTTTCGTACTAGACTTAGAACTACTTAAGAACCAAAATCTTGCCTTATTTATATTCCCAAAATCTAGGAAGTAATTACATAACCAATTTTATAGTACTCAGTATAGTGAAACCCCACATTCTATGACTCAATTAAGTAGAACAATAATGATTTATTACATTTAAAAAATGACGTATAATTGACATAACATTCTATTAGTGTTACATATACAATGTGATGATTTGATAAATGTATATACTGCAAAATGATTACCACTTTAGTTTACATCAATCACCACACATAGCTACATTTTTTCTTATACGAAGTTTTAAGGTCTACTCTCAATAACTTTCAGATATCTAATAATACAGTATTGTTGCCTACAGGAACCATGACGCACATGATTTAAAAAGAAATCAGTGGAAAAATTTAAAATATTAGCTTAAAAGAGTAGGAAGCATATACTGCTAGTTGTTTTGGTTAAATACTTCATTTTAATATGTATAATATAAATAAATCCACAATTTCTCTAATCTAATTAAAAGCTTTATATCTACTTTGTCATTTAATCACTTTTCTAAACTTTTCCTTAAATTTAATGAGAAAGGAGAAATTCTTTAAACTTATTCTATGGATTGATTTATTTCAAATTCAGAAGAATGTATTAATTATGGTGCTCCCTGGTGGCTTAGCAGTTAAGTCCACAGTCTCCAGCAGGCAGGTCCACATACATCCCAACAACCAGGGTTTGATACCCAGGGCCAAGAAAAACAACCAAGATGATCAACTAAATAAAATAAATAAATGTTTCTTCCTCCTTTTCCTGCCTGCCTGCCTACCTACTCATCTTTATTCCTGCCTGCACTATTTCCTTTAGAAAAAACAAATAATGTATTGATTCTGGTGTTTTATATATATATATAATTAAAGCCACTAACTCAGAACAAAAACAAGAAATGAAAGGAAAAGCAAAAAGAAAGTTAAATCCAGACATTCTGGCTAAGAAAAGTTACAATAAAGTACTCCCCATACAAGACACCCTTCTCCCTGCCAAAGGACAGCTCTGCACTTCTTAGCAAAGTTTATATTTAAGTTATACACATAGAGGCAAATGTAGAAAATGATTTACCTGTTATGTCAGTCAACAAACATATTTAACACATTCAACATACACTTTTCCTTTCAGCATATTCTCAAATTTTCTGACCAGTCTCATTTGTTCTAATGATTGGAATAATTAACAAATGCCACAAGACATTTCAGATTCTCAGAAAGGTAAATAACTCCAGGGGGAAAATTACTGAGGGAAATAATAAGAAACTGTTCCTGTTATAGCTACTAGTTAAAAACTGTCTGAAGATACAATGTAAGTTGCATGTACTTGTGTACAGTGTCTGAGGACATACTGTATATAGCATGTACTCTTTGTTTAAAGTACACAGAAAACAACTTGGAGAGACAAAACAAATGCCTTCATTATTGGTATCTAAGGTCCCTATGATTATTTCAACTATTTCAATAATATGGCAATGTAGTTAGGCCCCCTAAGATTTAGGAGATAAGTTACTAGCCTAGATTCTGCTATTATACAATTTAAGAAATAATCTCTTTACTTCTGTTTCCTACTAGTGAAATATCTACTACTGTCAATGAAATTTGAAGACAAGGTAGGAAGGAGTTACAAAGTATCTGTGTTTTTCAGTTTGGAGATTCCTCAAAAACTGAAGATGGAAATCCCACATGATCCTGTCTTCCACTTCTGGGCATCCACCCAAAAGATACAAAAGCACCATCCGCAGAGATGTATGTAACCCCATGTTTATTGTGGCCCTATTCACAATAGCTAAGAACTGGAAATTACCTAAGCGCTCAACATCAGATGAATGAAGAAGATGTGGTACATATATACAATGTAATACTACATATCCCTTAGAAGAGATAAAACCCTGTCATTTGAATCAACATGGATGGAAGTAGAGGGGATTAGGCTAAGTGAAACAAGTCAACAGAAGAAAGATAGCTACTAGATGACCTCATTCATAGGTGGAATGTGAATAGACAAAACAAAGGAACAGACAAAACATAACCAACCCTGAAACATTTGCAACAGAACTGAGGTCACCAATAGGGAATGGGGCGGGCAGAGTCAAATGGCGGTGGAGCCCACTGGACAGTGGGGAAGGACACTTGGTGACTTGGGGGAGGGCATGGTATGCTGAGATATATCTAAGAAATGGGGAACCTATACATAGGAAATTATTTTAATGTGTAGAATAATTACTGCAATAAAATTTTTTTTTAAGTATGTGTTTTTATCAGTTTCTCCAAAATAATTTTTATTTAAAAATAAGTCTGTTTTCAAGCACTGAGTGATTTTAAAGTACATATTTAACAGAACAATTTTATCATGAAATTGAGCATGACTATTATTATAAGATAGTACATTTTATCCATTTCAAGATGTCAATACTGATAAAAATCAACTAGTCTAATTCTAAAATTGCAATTAAAATTATTAAATTAGTAATTTTAAATTCTATGAAAGACCAAAGAGATATAAAAGTTAAAATGTTTCATTATGTTTAAGATATAGAAACATTAATGATTATAAAGATAGAAAAAACATAAAATTTAGAGAGAAATCAGGTATCAAAATAGAAAAAAATGGGTAGAAAATAATTATTCACAGAGAATTATGAAAAATCTTATTTTCTGAAGAGCTTAAAGGTATTAAAGTATTAAGACAGTTTTATATCCTCAAGCCAACAACTCTCTACAATGCACAGGTAAATTTAATTTCTCTAATCATTTACATACCACTCCTATGTCATCGATTTCATTTTAATAGGAAATAATTCATGAAAATATTCCCTTTGCATTGTCAGTCCAAATGCACCTATCTTCAATTACATGTTCCAATTCTATACAGAGAAATAATTTAACATAGATTACTAAGAGTTTTGTTTATTTTTTTCAACTCACTTCATGCTTGTCTTTGAGCAAAAATTTATGTAGGTGCCTTCGATATATTAACTGGTCATTCATGGCGACGGTATCACAGAAAACTAGCATGCCAAATATCTGTTACATTAAAAGATTAAGAAAATTTTTATTTACATATTACTGGAAGAACAGAGAAGAGAGACAAATGAAGTAACAAATGGAAAAACCTTAAAACAAATACTTTTGATTAAAAGTCTGGAGTGTCATTACCCACCGTTAAACAATTACCAAGTCTCTGTTCTAATGCTTTTAGTCTAGGGAAAGAAATGCCTCATGCAGATTAATAAATATCTTGCATGTGCAAGTATCTTTTACTGCTGAATTTCTATGAATAAACAAGTATAAAATTACTGAAATACACTACTGGGTTTGATCTAACGTAGTATTAGAGAATTGTTTTGATAGTTGTGTTGTTTATCAGCTTCCTCCCTGCAGTTGACAAAAAAAATGGACTGAAAATAACTGTGGTTGCCTTTCTCTCTTACTAATCCATATGAAAAAGACACCTGAAGGCAGCTAACAGGTAAGAAGAATAAACTAAATCAAGAGGCGCTAGCAATTAAAAAAAATGACTGCAGTATACTACTCTGGCTCAGTAATAACTAAACAAATTATATGCTATCAAATTCACTCTACTACAAAGTTAAAGTTTAGATTATTTTTTAGTTTATAGAAACTAGAATATATAGATATTTTCTTTAACACCAAAAAGTCTCCTTTTTTCTACTTACATTCATTTCCAAAGACATATAATTAAGAGATACAGTAATCATCCACTAATAATTTCTACTATATATCATCAAGTCTTATTTAAATTTTGAAATACTGCTCCAAATATTACTTGGGGCTACTCTAGAGCCTTTCATTTGCTGTCTATAAAGAACACAGTAAATTAAAGTAAGAGAAAAGGATGACCATACCCAAAGTTACAAAGTAATAAAATGGGCTGTCCACATAAATGTTTCCCCTGCTTGTATCTTATCACTCAATTATTTTTCAAAACTTGCAAAAGTACCCAGGACTCCTTAAAGTACTTTAGGCAAAGATTTAATTGACAATATGATTTTCTTTAAGTAGCTTCATACATAAAATTCTTCCTACATTTTAAAGAGATCTCAGTCCTCTAAAGTCCACCCATGAGAGAACCACCAAGGGTCCCAAGATTCGAAGTTAAGCGCCCTTGTTCTATGTGATAGCAAGCTGGCTTTAATTTGTCATCAGTGTCTACTGAAAGGAGGATTTCACATATCCAAATGGTTGGGTAAATGACTCCACAATCTAAGACTCATCCTTTCTGAAATCTTGTGCTTTACATATTCTTTGGTCTAATGTACTCAATTCTTAATCTGGTATTCAAGTTTCCATGAGCTGGTCCTATTTAATCTAATCAATTAATTGATTCCCTTATTTCTTTCTCAAGTTTTCTTTCAAAGTTTTATATTTTCCCCTCCTTCATAAATTTTCTGTCATTTATGATTAGCATGTACTGAATTCTAACAATATAGATATAGAAGCTCTTAGATGCTTCCCTCCTTAATGATTTTTGCAACTTTATTTGAAGAAAAATAAATCAATCACTAGCAGAGCTATTAGTTGATCACTCATCCACTGACAACTAGCATCATTTGTTCAGTGCTATATTAAATAGTGTGCTGGAAGATGGACTAACCAATAGAATAGAATTCTCCCTATATACACTAAGCTTAGATGCTGTTTATACCATTGATATTCTAGTCCCAACTGCCATTTGTAAGACATCTATTTTATAGATGAGGAAACAGGTTTTAAAGGATAAAAAAGTGCTAAATTCAAAATTACACTTGTGTAACTATGACTTAAATTCAGGTATTACACTTGTGTAACTATGACTTAAATTCAGCCCAAAACTTTGCTTTTCATACTATCCTAATGCTTCCCCAAGTTTTCCTCTCAAATACCCTTAAAAGCAAAGGTACTAAGACACAGATCTTTGAGGACCTGGAAAGTATAACCAGAGGCATCTCAATCAAAATATTTCTTTAACTAACGTTTCATCTTTAAATTTTTATTATTATTGCCTATCTTTTTATTATTATTGCCTATTTTGCCTATTGAAATGAATCCATGACGATTTCACTATAAAATACATTAAAGTAAATATTAGAGAAAAGTTTTATAATAAGATAAAAATTGTCTCATATGTCTATAGGGATAACCATTTTTGATAAGCAGCTCCTAAAACACTGATAATTTCTGTCCATATTAATTCATCTATCTCTAGTCATAGTATGCCTTTCAGCAACAATCATACTTTTAGCATGGTATATATTACTCTATTCTTTTTTAAATCTAATATTTATTGAGCAACTTTGATGTACAAAATAATACACACCCATATGTACAGGTTCACCATTCTTCAAATACATGACAACAAACCCTGCCCACCACCAAATTATCAAAAATCTTCACTATTTGTCCTTTGGACCCTACTACCACTTGCTCCCACCTGCCACTCCATTCCCCACTGGCAACCTCAGTTTTATTGTCAATGTCCAAAGGTTGGTTTTTGTTTTGTCTGTTCCTTTGCTTTGCTTCTTTATATTCCATATATGAGTGAGATCATCCAGTATTTATCTTTCTCCTTCTGACTTATTTCACTTAGCATAATACCCTACAATTCCATCCATGTTGTTGCAAATGACAGTTTCATCTTTTTAGGGCTGTGTCATATTGCATTGTGTGTGTGTGTGTGTGTGTATATATGTATATACCACATCTTTATTAATTCAAATAATAATGAGCACTTAAGTAGTTTCCAATTCTTGGCTATCTAAATAATGCTGCAGTAAACACAGTAGTGAATGTATCTCTATGAATTAGTGTTTTTGTGTTTTGGGGTAAATACCCAGAAGTGAGATGTTGGGCATATCACCTTTTTTTTTATCATATGTGTATCACTCAAATAAGATTTTAGTATATGAGTAGAGAAGTTTTCATATATCCACTGTACTAATTAATTAGTATAACCAGGAGCCAAACCCAGAGATTAAGATATTAAATATTTACTAATGAATAAATGGTAAAATGCATTGGCTTCAGAGTCTTAACTTTGAGACAAGATTAAGATGCTTTATGTGTATTCTTGAACTAGTCACTGAACTTCCCTGAGTAAAAGTAATTGTAATAATGTCCACTTCAGCAAGGGTTCTCAAGAAATAAAAGGTATTTTACTTTTAAATACTTTGTATTATTTAACAAAACTTGTCAATATTATTTGGGATTTATGAAGTTATTATGTCATTTAGCTACTAGTCCTATCTAGAATATTCTACCTAATTTACAGTCAGTCACCATACTTAGAATAAAGGCAATACAGTGCATATGCCTATTTCATAGCACAATCCCAATGAGGTCTCAGGCAAAACCCCAAAATCAAACATATTGATATTTAATATTTCTTAAGCAAATAAGTAAATATTCACACTAAGTGGAATAAATACAACAGTCTCAAGCCAAGTGAGACTCAACAAATGAGTTGAACCAATTTTTTTTTAAGTCTTTAGGTAGCAAGAATTTTGGATTTGGAGGTACAGATAAAAGAACTGTACAAATACTATCTTTTAGGCTTCAACTGATATAGCACTTTCATTAGAAAGCCTCACCTCACCCACCAAGACTGAGTTATGTACTCTTCATATGTGCACATATAATACTCTGTAAAATTAGTACTGTCTCAGTGGTTGCCTGCTTTTCTCCCCTCAGACTGTAGCATACTCGGACTTAGGGACCATATCTTTTACACTATTATAATTTCAATAACTACTAAATATCTGCTACTTGGTATCCATTTTAAAAACAGTTAGTGAATAAATAAGAGTACTAAGACTTTAGTGAAGTTTTAGATTACTGTTTTAGTTGTTTGATCTGTAAGGTATAATAATAAAGATAAATCTCCACATAATGGACTGAGACAAAAAATCAGAAAATCCAATCCAAAAGACTAACCAATATTAACCACGTTATCATTTTAATAGTATGAAAATTGTGTTTTTCTTACTGTAAAATCAAACTGCACTGAAGTTATTAGGACAGTTCACAAAATAAACTACTATAGGCAATATCTAATATGCAGTCATTTATTTACTACTTTAACACAGCATTTCCTGTATTAAACATAAATGCAGTACATTGACTTTAGGCGTTAAGTCCATGTGAGATTCCTTGCTGTGTCAGATATTTTAGAATGTAGGTTCTGAAGGTAAGACACTTGCTTTTGTCTAATTAATATTGTTTAATAAAACTGACAATGAACAAAAATTATAGTTATTAGGTAAGATGACAATAGAAAAGTAAGTAATCAAATATGAAGAGTTATACAAGATCTTGGGATTTTGAGGATTCTGACAAGCTCAAAGCAAGTATGCATTCTTGGGCATACTTTCTTTTTTTAAGTGCAATGAAAAGTTTCACTATCATTTTATTTAAAGCAAAAAGTTACTTGGAAATAAAGAAGATAGAATTTTTCTCTAGATGCACAATCTGAAAGATTACTAAACTAGAACAACACACTAAACATTTAACATAAGGAAAACTAATATTTTATATATATATATATATATATATATATATATATATATATATATATATATAACACCACTTTTTCTGAAACTTAACCAAAATGAGAGTGGGCTTCATTTAACTGCTAGCCATACCTAGAATATTCTACCCAATTTACACAGTCAGACACCATTCACATAATCATATGCAACAGAACACTGAAGGGATAATTAAAAGACCAGGAAAGATATGAATTATTAACTATTCTGAATGTTGATATTTTAAAAATACGGTCTTGGTTATATTTATCTAAACAACTAAATCTGTATGAAGGAAAGGATTTGCAGAGATCCTTTATATACTGCTTTTAAATTTCTGAATTATTTAGAAATCCAAAAGGTCAAAGAGACTATAAGAACAGGGGCTATAAGAAAAGAACATGTTTAAGAAGTTCATACTAAAAGAATGGGCTAAAAGATAACTAACAATACAAGGATCTTCAATTTGTCTTTCTTCTTCAAATGTAAATTGCTGAGTACAGTATAGTAGAATACTCAACTCTCTCAACAACTATGGCTAAGTACATTAATTTTCTTGTCACTCAGCAGGAGTGAGAGAATTTCATGATCCCTCTTCCTTTTTGATCACCTACAGGGAATAAAGTAGGGAAAGGACTTGCTTCCTGTACACAAAATTAAATAAACTACAGGGGAAAATTGTAGCGCACAATAGATGAAATTGTATACAACATTAACAAATACAGATGTATGGGTATTATTGACTAAATTACTCTTTAACTACTGGGTTACCAGAAGAACATAAAGTGGAATAAATTCCTAGTGGAATACCTAGTAAGTTTCTCTCCATCCACTCAGCATCGCTTTCATATAGAAGTGCCAAACAAAGACAGATCCGGTTCAAAAAAGTTAATTGGGTCACATTTCTAGGTGGTGGAACTTTAATAGATAGGTTATAAATAGGACTATGTTAGGGCAAATGATGTCCTACCCTAAAAAAGCTGAGCCATCTGAAGGAAAGAATGCTTCTAATTTCTTTGATGTGGGTTGTGGCATTCTTATACTAATCACTACTCACCCTTTGCGATTCTGGAAATGTGATATTCAAAAGAGGCTTGAGACTAAAGAGATTATCACAGTTTGGAGCTATGAGGAAGCTACACCAGTTTAATGGAAGAAAGTGCAAGCTAACGTTCCTGCAAAAAGATATGCAGTCTTTGTTCAGTCTTTGGAGTAAGAGCCCTTTGCTGAGATGACACAAAAGAAAACTTAATAGATAGAAGAAGCATTTGTATATTTTCTTCTCTAAAAGAAAAAGTACATGACAGGCACTCTTCGGAGATATTGTGAGTTTGGTTCTAGACCACCATACTAAAGAAAGTTACAATTGTTTTGGCTTCCCAGCACATATAAAAGTTAAGCTTACACTATACTGTAGTCTTTTAAGTGTATAATAGCATCATGTCTAAAAATACAACATACATAACCTTAATTTAAAAATAATTGCTAAAAAAATGCTAACCATCGTCTGAGATAATCATAATATTTTGCTGGTGAAGGTTGTTGTCTTGATGTTGATGGTGCTGATTGATCAGGATAGCAGTTGCTAATGGTTGGAGTAGCTGTAGTAATTTCTTAAATAAGACAACAATGAAGTGTGGTCAATCAATAGACTGATTCTGTCACAAAAGATTTCTCTATAGCACGTGATCCCGTTTGAAAGCATTTTAGCCACAGCAGAACTTCTGTCAAAACTGGAGTCAAGTTCTGTTGCTGCCTTTATCAACTCAGTTTATATAACATTCTAAATAGTGTTCACAGAGCCTTTACCAATAGATTCCATCTCAAAAAACCACTTCCTTTGATCATTCATAAGAAGCAATCCCTCATTCATTAGATATTCAGTCACATTTTCAGGTTCAAGCTCTAATTCTAGCTCTCTTGTGATTTTCATCACATCTACAGTTCTAATCACACATGTGGGTTGAGATCATCTTCCAAACTCCTGCTAATGATATTTTGACCTCTCCCTATGAATTATAAATGTCATTTTTGGTGTTTAGAGTGATGAATTCTTTCTAAAAGGTTTTCAATTGATTTTTCCCAGACCCATTACAGAAATCACTATCCATGGCAGCCACAGTCTTATAAAATGGATTCCTTAAATCATAAGATCTGAAAGTTGAAATGACTCTTTGATCCATGGACTGCAGAATGGATGTATTCACTTAAAGTCACTAGATGTATTAGCCCCTTAAAAATGTTTCCTTTAAAGATATCTAGTCAGGTGACTTTTCTTCTCTAGCTCTGAAAGTCCTACATCATCTTTTTCCAATGTAAGACTGTTCTGTCAACACTGAAAATCCATTGTTTAGCATGACCACTTTCATCAATTATGCTAGCTAGACCTTCTGGAGAACTTGCTGCATATCTACAAAGCACTTGCTGCTTCACCTTCCACTTTTATGTTATAAAGATGGTTTTTCTTTACTTTTCATAAACTCACCTCTGCTAGCTTCACACTTTCCTTCTGCAGTTTCCTCACCTCCCTCACTGAATTGAAGAAAGTTAGGGCCTTGTTCTAAATTAGGTTTTGGCTTCTATCTGGACCACTCAAACTTTCTCTATATCATCAATAAAGTTGTCTCGCTTTCTTAATATCCACACACTCATGGGAGCAGCACTTCTCATTACTTTGAAGTTTTCCTTTGCATTCTCAACTTGGATAACTGCTTGGCACAAGAAGCCTAGCTTTAGGCCTCTCTCAGCTTTCCACATGCCTTCTTCATTAAGTTTAATAATTTCTAGCTTTTGATTTAAAGTGAGAGATACGCAACTATTCCTTTCACTTGAACACTTAGATGCCATTGTTTGGTTATTAATTGGCCTAATTTCAATATTACTATATGTCTGTGCTTAGGAAGATTCAAGGAAAGGGAGAGATATGAGGAAACAGATGGTTGGTAGAAAAATCAGAACACACACAACATTTATAGAATTAAGTTTTCTATCTTATATGGCTGTTGCTTGTGTTGCCCCAAAACAATTACAATAGTAACATCAAAGATCACTGCTCACAGTCCACCATAACATATTAGCAACTACAAAGTTTGAAACAGTGTGAGAATCATCAAAATGTGACATGAAAACTAACTGCGCACATGCTGCTGGAAAAATGGCACTGGTAGACTGCTTGAGAGAGGGTTGTTACAAATCTTCAATTTGAAAAAACACAATATTTACAAAGCACAATAAAGTATAATAAAATGCAAAATGCAAAAATATAGGTAAGTATGTAATTTATCAGAATATAACTTAATGAGACTAAGAGATTGACCTGATTTCAGAAAAGGACTCAAACTTAAATTTAATAAAGCCAGGGACTTAGTGATTTTGTTTACATTATATTATTTGAGATAGAAGACCATCTCTACCCTTGGTACAGTCTTGTCAGGTGAGTCTGGTTGGGCACACGCCCCCTCTAGGAAGTCCTTCCTTTACAGTCTTGTAGTACTCTAAGGATTATCATTCATTCTTTTTCAGTAAGAGGTGGGAGTCAGTTCTTTCTTCACATAGATAACATCCTCGTTAGTTTAGAAGCTTCAGGAGGACAAGCTACTTTATGCCATCAAATTTAATTAGTTTTTAAATGATGTATCATTATTTAAGAAAAATTTTTAAAAATCTACCAGCTTATATTTATGAGACATCATAAATATAAGATGGTTCCCATTTCAGAAAAGTTAAAATGTAGGAGGAAAACTGTGCATCTATGAAATTCTACATTTCTTATTGACTTTGTATCTTCAATATTAACAAAGTGTCTGGGCATATAAGGAAACATACATTAAATGTTTATAGAATAAATGAATGAATTCAATCTAGATTTGTGTTTTTCACCAATAGACATGGTTTCATTTGTTCAAAAAGCAAAATAATCTAAAGAATTAAAAATTTGAGATTAAAAAAATACTAAGACCTACGAAAATAAATGTACAGATGTACTTACTCTTATTTCAGTTGGATAACTTAAAATTGCAGGAAGAAAAACAATTTTGTTTTCCAAATATAGCCACTATGATTTTACATTAAAAAACACACACACAAAGAGGAATACTACAAAGCATTAAAAAACAAAAAGAAGAAATTCTGCCATTTACAACAACATGGATGAGCCTAGAAGGAATTATACTTAGTGAAATAAGTCAGAGAAAGACTCTGTACAATTTCGTGGTTTTTTTAATTACAATATTTTCATGAGTTTTTGTGGTATATAGAGAAACCAAACAAATGAATGAACCATATCAAACAAAAATAGATTTTGAAAGGCCAAATTAGTGGTTATCAGAAGGGAAGAGGGGGTAAACTTGGGTAAAACAGGTCAGTTAGTACGGCAAGGCAAGAATTGGACTATTGGTGGCAATCTTATATATAGCCGTTGATTTACAATGATGCATATCTTAAACTTACATAATTTTATCATGCAATGTTACTTCAATTAAATTTTTTTAAAGAAAGATGCAGACAGGCAGGAAGAGAGAGCAGGAAGAAACATTTTATTTTAGTTGTTCACATTGGTTGTTTTCCACCCTCCTGACGTGGGACTCAAACTCAGAGATATGTGGCTTGCATCCTTTGGAGGAGACTGACCCAACTGCTGCTATGCCAGGGCATGCCTCAATTAAATTTTTTTTTAATTAAAGTTGAAATGTTTTGCTATGCTACATCTGATATGCTAAATTACTGCTTGTAACGTGACTATTACTAACTGTTTGGCACAGGATTGTTTCTTTCCTGATTATGAATACTTAATGGTTTTATATTTTATAATTATATATTCATAAATCATTTTCTTATATTACTATTGCAACATATGTACTGCACAGGCAATAAAATTATGAATATTAAAAATAACAATGTCATTGCTTGAGTGAACAAATATTATTATACTATGGTAATAAAAAAGAAATAGATATTTTGTACTATCAGCTCTTTATAATTTACACAAATAAATGGGAAACTGACTGCAAATAGCCTAAAATTAATTTAGAACTTTTATTTATTTTTGAAGTATATTCACACATTCATATTGTAAATAAACGCAAACATAGACTGTCAGGTCCAGAGGTAGATACCAATAAATTATCAGCAATTACTTAAGTTCAGAGAACTTAATCTTGTATTGAATATATAAGGAGAAGAGGTCCTAAGCCAAAAGTTAAAAACTTTAGAAAGACGATAATATTTTTTAAGTTTAATTCTTGATATGTTTATACACTGCCCTATAATTCCTTTGAGATAGTGGTGAAGTCTAGATAATACTGAGAGGCACAAGAGGTTTAATTTAAAGGAGTAAAAAAACTGAAATCTAGCAACAATAAATTTAGAAATTTAGCTTCCCTTCCTTTATATTGTTTTATGTCCTCTAAAGAGGAACATTATAAAAATAGATACCCCTCACTGAGCCAGATACTTTGCATATATTATTTCTAATCTTCGATAAGTTATGGAGTAGATATTAATACCATCATTTTATACCTGAGTACACTGAGGCTATAAACTTGCCCAAGGTCACATAGCTAGCAGTAGCAAAATCAACTCTAAAGTTTCGACTTATAAGAAATCCAAAGAAGAAAGCTCAGAAGAAATTATGAAATTTACTTGGTGACCAAAAACAAAAGAACATATAAAATGAAGACAGAATTATCTCAGTTTACACAAGGAGGCTGGAAGGCTGCTTTGAGAAAAGAATATTCAGAATTCTGGTGACTGACAAATTCTGGAATTTCATTTTTTAATGTCTAGCAGCAATCAGGTAATTAATCCCAATAACTTTTAGAGTGAATATATACTATAATTAAAGACTATCTTTACTAATCTAATACATATATACTTCACAGGTTTATCACTAAAGAAGGCAGATTAAAAGCTTATCTGTGATTCTACAATTTAAAATTATTTCTTTCCATTTTTGTCACTAAGGGAGGTAGTAATTGTATAGGAGTTAAGCGTAAAGGTCACAGAGAAAGACAAGATTGGATAAATCCTAATTTCTTAGCTCTATAACCTTGACCAAGTTACTTAACTTTCTTAAGCTTCACTTTATCTGTAAAGTAATTATTAATATCTAACTAAAAAAGCTATTATAATGAGGAAATTTCAAAAGCATTCCACATAGTACCTGATACATAGTAAATGTCTAATAAATAAATACGTTAGGGTAATATATTTTAGAGTCTTCTCTGTTTTACTGGAATATTTATATTAAGCAAAAATATTAATTCTTTTTTTTTTTCGCTGTGGGGTTGTAACACAAAGTACAGAGAAAAGTATTTATTAAAATTCCACTCAGAGAATGACTTTTCGGTGTAGAAATATTTGCCAACACACTTTCAAACAAAACCCAGATTTTATAAGAGAAAAAGACAGACTTCAGTTCTTTTAATATTAATTAGCTTTTCTGTATATAACACAGGAGGTCATTTTAAATGTAAGGCAGAGCACATTATAATATGTTATTGCTATAGGAATCCAACTGCTCCTTCAGACAAGAGTCAATTTCACCATCTACCACTGAGGGGAGCTGTAACCTAGGAAAAAGGTTTATATTGCGCCCCAAGGTTATTTATTTTTAAATTTTCTCATACATCAACAACATTCATTTAATAAATTCTTATTAAAATAGCCTTTAAATTAATTTTAAAAGCATGCGTGAATTCTTTTTGGAGCTCCTACAAGGACTAAAAAGGCATATTATATCAATGTAATCATAAAGATGCATAATCCCTATACCCTATCCCTACTTTTTCTCCATAGCATTTGTCTAAAAAACTAAATATTTATCATGTATTTAACATACATTATATATTATATATTTATATTATCTAAAAAGTATGTATTTCACACATTAATTTTTATTACATCACACACCCAGAGACACAAATGTAGGTTGCACAAGGAAGAGATGTTTTTGAGTCTTATATGCCATTTTATTTTCAGTACCTAAAACAGTGCTCGGCACAAAATACACACTCAGTGAATAATTGCTACTGAATGAATGAATGAATGATTTAGCAAATAATGATTCATTTATTTAGAAGGTTAAATACATGTATTACTAGATAATGTCAAGTAAACTGTTACTATCTAAAATGTAATGTGTCAACCTGTATGAATTTTATTTAAAAGAAAATACCTAAGAATAGTTCTTTAATTTTATAGATGAGTATATAGAAAGATTACATGAGAATGGTTTGTTTAATATTAATATAAGAGAATCCCTCAAACAATCTGAATGGCACAGGGAGTTGGTCAATTAAAAGAGAGAATTATGAATACTGATACGCACTTAAGTTTTATTTAATACATATTAAGGTATTAGCGAATGTTTTATTTACTAGTTTTTATTGACCTCTCCTCTGAGTATGAATAACTTCATTGACTATTTTATTGTATAAATACTCATTATACATATATATATATGCACACACACGTGTGTG
Organism: Solenodon paradoxus; assembly: GCA_004363575.1. Taxonomy (NCBI): domain Eukaryota; kingdom Metazoa; phylum Chordata; class Mammalia; order Eulipotyphla; family Solenodontidae; genus Solenodon; species Solenodon paradoxus. The sequence continues at coordinate 1,100,996 of RJWH01000140.1, forward strand.
TATTTCACTAGCACATTTCTGTTTCTATTAAATGAAATATTTAAGAACAACAGAGACAATCTGAATGCCAAATTCTTCTGGAGCATTTATAAAAGTTCCCTATTTTTTAAGTATATTTCCATAGTAGATAAGACAGTAGTTTTTAATAACTAAAGTTAATCAACTCTTTCTAAAAGATTTAATAGTTTCATGAAACAATTATCCAAACTGATATTTCATTGACCTATGAAATGCTAATTATATTATATAGATACAATAACAGGTCAAAAACACTACCAGAGGTATTATTAGGGTCAAACCCAACTAACAGCTCAGGTGTGAGAGCAGAAATGTGCAGGCAAGTGTCAGAGCAACCTACTAACCATGTTGACCACGTTGATCAGGTTATTTTACAGACAGAATGGAAAGCATGAGATAATCCATGTAAATTAAGTAGAGGTTATCAGAAGAGTTCTGTAATGGCATATAAATTTTTCACATACTATCTCACTGCCACTGTACTATACTTCTTAAATTTGTCTTCAACATAGTTGATGGATGCTAAGTGTAATTCCTCCCTTAAAAAAAAATGATCCTTAGAGGACTTTTAAACAGTGAATTGAGTGTAACTATAATCATTCATTCACTCATTCTTTCAACAAATATATATCAACCTGCTATATAAAAGCCAACATGTTAAAGAAAACCAAAACTGTGGTGGATACAAGATAAATGGAACAGAACTCTTCCCTTGTTAAATTTATTTACTCAAGGAGGTGTCCTATTAGCATTTCAGAAAATCAACAGATTTACCAGAACAGAGGAAAAAAGTTATCATAGCTGGATAAGGAAAAACTATTCTCAAAACACACTCTATCAAGTGTTGGTCCCTACAAAAAGAAATTAAGTGCCTTCTGAAAACTAAAGAAGGAAGAGATCTGCCCAAATCTAGTCTGTTTTCAAGGTGAAGAAAATACACTACTTTCTTTTTTTGTTTTGTTTTACATTTAATTATACAAACTCATCCTGTGACATTTAATAGCTCACAATTATGACAGTTCTAATTTAAAGTATGTAAACCACTGCATTCTTTTAATATATTTTATATGTTAGTCACAACCTATACATTCCTGCTCTTTCCTATGCAGTAGAAGTATATTCATTTCATAGTACTTCTGAAGTTTGGTAACATTATACAATCAAAGTAAATAGGATGACGGATGCATTTAACATTCACTTTCTCTCTTAACCTCTTTTTAAAAAATAAACAGTATGTTAGTAAAACAGGTGAAAGCCCATAATTGTCTTTAAAAAGAAAAGGTCTGATGTAAAAACAGGTATAAGGTGAAAACGATAAAATCGTAAGAATTCATTTAACAAACACTTATTTTCTTGCATTGGGTTCCTAGCAGACATTACTATTGTTGGTATCATCATTATTAATAGTTGAGGAATCCCATGCTTCTCCCATATTTTGATTAATTTTATTTTTTTTCATATTAGCCCTTTAATAGCAGACTTCCTCATGTTTTAATCATCTTTAAGCTTCTGTAAAAAGGTTAACAGCTTCCTTTTCATGAAACATGAATTCATACCACAATTCAATTTTGTTTTTATCAATCTGGCATAGGAAATAACTATTACAAAATATAAAAACAGGAGTAGGGAGGACAGAACTGTTATCTAAAGAATTCAAAATAGGAAACTTACAACAAGACTCATATTCCAGAAATAAAAGTATACTGAAAATATTCTGATTTTTTTTAATTAATATATAAATTAGTTATTGATTCCAAGTGCAACACAAGCTAATTCTTTTAAATGTCTCATTCTCCATGAACTTGAAAATAAAAATTTTGATCCTTAAAAAGAAAATTTTCAAAGAGCTTATAAAAATATTTCTATTGACTAAACAAAGTCATGAACCTAGAAAAGTTCTCTGAGATCATTTAGTAGAAATCTGCCATCTTATAAATGAAGAAACTGAGCCCCAGAAAATAATCTACTCAAGGTCTCTTTGAAGATACAAACCAGAATTTACAGTCTATTCCAATTCAATTCAAAATTCATGCTTTCTGTTTATTGTGATGTGGGAGAAAGAAAATGACTTTTTTTTTCCAGATAAGAATATGAGGCAGAAGAATAGGAGACAGAGAATTCTTCAGTTATTAAAAAAATATAATAATGGCTGAGAATCTCCACAAATGCAGTATTCTCTCCACTACATAAATCACAGTAAAGTCTTCAAAATCATCTGATTTCATAGTAACATTTAGTTTCTAGTAATAGTTCAATTAAAATGTTGAGTTTTAAGGTTTCAAAATAATATAATAGTTAAAAGCCATCTATATAATTTTATTGAATTCTTGTGAATTAATTTATTAATAAAAATTTGGAGAGATGGCATGTCAGTAGATTTTATTTTCCATTTTTGGGCTATGGCCTTTCCCGTACCTGATAGATTTCTAGCAATTTCAACCACTTAAGTATTAAAAAGGAAAATGAACAAAATAAGCCTATAAGCTTAAATACATTTTTCATAATGAAAAATTCAATTGTTTGACTTCAGAAACACATACCCTATATGGAAAAGATAATCCAAAACATACCTTTTTATCTATGACCAATTTAAATCTCCTTTACTTTAAATTTTAACATTTCTCTATTGACCTTTAAAATACCTTTATAAAATAAATACAGAATTTGAGAAAAACATTTTTCCTCCTATAGATTTGAATGCCTTTTGCATTCAAACCTAATCTATAGCATATAACTTTTAAAAAACTTACAATTTTCAGTAGTTGCTAGTTTTAACCCCTTCTAAAATTAATTGGGCAATAAGAATACCTTTCTAAACAAATACAAAGTTAGATTTTACACACTTCTACCATTAATTAAAACCCAAATTTAATTGACTATTTAATACATCAAGTTAACAAGGGACTTCAGATGTATAACTGAACCAAGAGCATTGAAAACTGCAAGACCATACACTGGGGATAAAGTTCTTGATATGAAAACAGAAGCACATTTTTGAGACTGTAGCCAGAAGGACGAATCTAAGTGACTTTGCTTTTAAAACTTTAACAGTTACTTCAAGTATAATGTTCAAATCTATCCCTAGGGAAAAGCCAGAATAGTTAACAAATGCAAATCTTTAACACAATGACATGGCTTCATATCCAGCCTTCAGAACTCCCTCTACTGTCTTTGAACCTGATCTCCCTCCTAAGATTTTCAGCCGTTAGGGACAAAAAATAACTGGCAACTACTAGAAAAAGTGTAAGAATTTTTATTACTGAGACATAAAACAAATAAAGAACATGTGGCAGAGGATGTCACAAATCTGTTATCAATATATTTTAGAACTTTAATATTAATTATTACGGATGATAAAAATAATGGTGGTAAAAACTGATTTTTGCTATTATGTAATTCCTCACAACAACCCTATTAATTTATGGCTGAGAAATTAAGAAATCTACCATAGTCACAGAGTTTATAAAGTAGAAGAGATAGGGCTTGAAACCAGTTGTATCTGACTCCAGAACCTACACTCAATCTCTGCATTTTCATTACTTGACTTTCCTAATTTCTATTCAATAAACATTTATTGACTGTCTATGATGTGCCTGCTAGTCACTTGTGATTCCACAGTATATAAATTGAAGATGATTATTAAAACACCAATCTAGAATCCCTTAATATAAAACAAAGAATTAAAGCACTGCTTTATTTCTAGATTTCAATGATCATTGATGGTTCTACTAATAAGCAAATGTTTAAAGGAGTACCAAACTAGATGCTGACCAGATAAAAAGATGATTAAGACATGGTCATTCCTTCAAGCACCAAAATGCAAAGTATGTAAATAATTTGGTATTGAAACCTATTATTACTTTTATAGCAGTTCAAACAAAAGTACCATATTTCGCTGTGTTTAATGTGTACTTTTTTGCCCAAAATTATGAGGAAATATAAGGATGCTTATTATATATGGGTAGTACTGATACTAAATCTACATAAATGTTTTTACTTCTTTTGTTTGTGCTTATGAGTTAAAAGTGTAACACTAGAAATCAATGATTCCATATGCAAAATAATACCCTGGAATACGAAAGGGTGAGCAGCACAATATTTCTCTTCGCCCACTTTAGGCAGGAACTAGCAGCCTAGCTGATGTTTTTACAAAAATACAGACACTGCAAGCTTTAAGCTAACAGCTATTAAATATGCTAAAAAGCATGGCACAGAGCTGCTGAGAGATACTCTGGACCTCCTCTCACAGAGAATCAGATTATGGAGGCAACAGGAAGAAAAGCATCTTATACCTTGTATCTGTTTTGTAATTATCATAAAATTTCTTGTATTGTAATACGTTAAAAAAAATGCTAAAATGCCTTTATAATACAAAAAGCAAGTACATAAATAAGATAAAAATTCAAATTAAAAAATTAAAAAGATTTTTTTTTTTCCTGGAAGTTTGGGCCAGAAATATGGTTGTGCATTATACATGAGAGCACATTATAAAGAGCAAAATATGTTTTTTCTTTAAAATAATTATGCTACTGGTTATGACATTTAAAAAAACTCTAAAAACTCCAAATCACTATACAATTTTCATAAGGCAACATTTCTCCTACCACTCATAAGTTAATGTACCTTAGTAATATAGTCAAATACGTGACAATTGACAGAATTTGTCATTAGCTTACATTTTCTATGACAAATGTCCATTCTTTATCTTCAAATTCCTCTGCATGAGGATCCTGTAAAAAAGCAAAATACAAAGTTGAAAATACATTTCTTTAATCCAATCAAATTAATTAAGAAAATGCAGACACTGTTTTTAGATTTACCAACATTTTAAAGGTAGATGCAGAATGGCTTATTCTTATGAAACTTCCACAATTTCTCTAAATTTAAATCATTTTATATTAAACAAGCTCTCTATTTTACTTATGTTGATGCATATCATTAGCTTCCATATTGTATCTATGACAAGAAAAAAAGAAAGTCAGAGACAGATAACTTGGTGAGTGAACTATTTAGAAGCACTTTATTAAGATGGTAAATGCTCATATAAAGCCTACCTCATTCTTATAACTGTATTTTAAGCTAAAAGTACCACTTGAGACAAGAATTTCTTCTCAATGCACTGTAAAAGACTTCATAATACTATAAAATGACATACCGACATGGCTGGTGATACCCTCTACCCTTCTACCTCCATTAACCCTAGAAATGTCTCTGAAATCTGAAAAGGGGCAATGCAGTCAAATGCAATTTTTTTTAACGAACACACTTTTGCATTTATTTGACAAATATTTATAGGGTACTTATTATGTGAGGGATTGTAGTAGTGTTATATGGATTCATACGCAGCTATCCTTGTCTTCTAAGATAAACTCAACAACTAACAAATATATGACAAACGAAATACATGGTCTTATCAGAGATTAGAAAACAATGCTTACTATCAGAACGAACAAGAAAAGCTTCGTGAGAGAGAAAGCATCTGAGCCAGGTGGGACCGGAAAGTATTTTCACAGATATTAGATAAGTAAAAGCAAAAGGCAAAAGAGTATAGGACATGGAAAGGAAAACGGTCACACCATATGTGCATTTAATTTATTCAAGTTCAATTCTTTGTGTTAGAGATAGGAGAGGGAGATATATAAAATGAGAAAAAATGTAAAGAGATCAGCCTTTGGCTCAACATTTCCCTCTAAGAGAAAACACATAGAGAGGAGGAATAGGCACAGCTTCTCCACTAGGGTTTCAGATTCCCAATGATTCTCATAAGAATGCATCTTATTCATGAGTGAATCTTCTTTAACCTGCATTTAATTTTCTGATTCTACTGCCACAACTGAGTTTGGTTCCTTATCACTTGTGCCGAGGCTATTTCAAGATAAAAGTGACTGCAGCATTCTCTCAGTCTCTGAGACTCTAACCTTGTCAACAGATTCTCTGAAAACAAAGTTTTGAGTATATTAGTACCATCTCAGGTTTCTTGAATGATGCCTATAACGTATGGAGTAAATTTCATATTTCTTGGGTTTTTTATTTATTTGTCTTTACTTTAATAAATGTGGTGGCTGGGGGTTTCTGAGTTGTATCAAGGCAACACTTTTTATGTGTAAATTCACACAGATGGAATAAAAAAAACTGCCAAAAAGGAGTTCCTTGGTGGTGATGGGCAGCGGGGTGATAGGAAAGGATAAAAGGGAAGGAGAGTTAGAGAACCTGGCATTTGTTTCTGTAAACTGGCCCTGCCAAAGAACAGACTAGTAGAGAGAGAATACTTTAAATAAAGGCTGAAGGAGCTTTTTCATGAAGGACTTAACGCACAAACAGTGCTACTTAGGGACCAAGTAATAAAGTGTGGCAAAGTGCTGAAGAAAAATAAATCTTACCACCCTTTTCACCTGTCCTTCCCCCTCATTTTGTTGAGGAATGCAGCATAGATCCAGCATAGCTAGTACCATTAAAAATAATAACAATTTTTAAAAGATGTAAAATATTTACTTTGCAACACTCTGTTCCAGTTAGTCAGTATTTTAATCGTCATAGCAACTTATTAAATAAGTACTATTCTCATTCCCAGTTAACAGAACAGAAAACTGAGACCTAGTAGATATAACTTCCCACAGTGAACAAACTGGTAAGTGTTAAAACAGTGTTGATGTTCCAGATCTGCCTGACTTCTAATCACTATGATTCCAGAACCCAGAAAAGTACTGTGGGCACACAGCAAGTTCTCAAGAATATTTAATGAATGAATAAATATATATCTTAAAAATTAACATAAATTGAACAGTATCTTACAGATGGTATATATTAATTCTCAAAGCAGATTAAATATTTTTTAAAAAATACATATTATTGTGCACTCTGGTAAAGTAGTGATTTGGTCTGCTGCCTCTGGCCAGCATAGTCCACATACATTCTGGGGCTGGAGGGAACAATCAAGATGAACAACCAAAAAAAATAAAGTCCTACTTCCTCCTCTCTCTTCCTGCCTGCCTGCTTCTGCTCTCCTTCACTCCTGCCTGCACTGTTCCTAAATGCACCACACACACACACACACACACACACGCACACACACACACACACAACACACACATACATATACTCACTATCCCTGAAAGGGGCAAAAATTTCAATGGGAGCAAGGGATATAGCTGATAAAGCAATCAGTAAAAACAAATAAAAAGTAAAATTATGTTTTCAGGTAAATTTAAAATGGCATTATCTACATATGTTATATTAACTTTATATTACTGACTATACAAACATTTTTAATAAAAACTGCTTATAGCTCCAATTAATTAAGTGTATGTACTTTGTATCCTACTTCACTCCTTATCTCCTTTCTTACCACTGCACTAAAGAGAAAAATTGAAAATTCTTTAGAGATATTTTCCTTTTCAAAACCATGAAAGGCCTCACATTTTCATTGACAAGGAACATCCATTTTCAGTCTAACTCAAATATCAAAAAACAAGCATGCAGACTAAAAAAAATTAGAGTTAAATCATACAAAAAAATACAACACAGTGATAGCTGTCTAAGAAAGCATTTCTTCTGTAAGCACACCTCTGTATATATTACACTTAAGACAAAAACGGGTCAGAGCAGTGCTTTCCTATTTGTAAAATCTGAGATTAAATTATGAGACTTTAATATAAGCAGAAGAAAAGAGGAAAATACGAAAAAGTTTTCTACCTTAATTTTTTTTTTTTTTTGTAAAGAGGAAGGCAGGCAAGCAGAGAGGAGAAGGAATCATTTTATTCCTTTAGTTGTCCATTTTACTCATCCCCACCCCCCACCCCATTAACCATGAACCCAGGTCCTTGGGCTGTATGTACATGGACTCCACGACAGGCACAGGCTTAACACCTGAGCCACAAGGGCATACCCACCTGAATATTTTAAATGCTGTTCAAAAATTATGATGAGAAAATGAAAAGTTATTTTGTGTGTTTTACTTTTCTGCTTTTCTGTCAAAATTCTAGAGGGATGAGGGGGTCAGAAAGATGTGCTGGTTGAAAATATTATTTATATATTTTAAATGATTACAAGTTTGCCTCAATACTCCAATTAAACAAAATGATACAGCATACCAGGAAGGAGAGAGTATTTTGGGTTTCTTTCTACAGAAGACTCTTCGTCAGAAAAGTTCAGTGATAAGGATATGTTGAACATTCTCATCAGTACTTGAAAACTGCTCTTATCTCCTAATCCTCCAAAGAATACATTTCAACAACTACTTTCAACTTAGAATCGCTCAGTTGATGCATATCCTTTCCCCAAATACGCTGCTGTCAGCTATTTATCAATTCTATTCTAATCCCTTCTTCTCCCTCATCATTTTTAAAAAGCTGTAATAACTATGTCCATTCATTTGCTTTACCAATATAAACAACAGACTGAATCGTAAAATACACAAGATTACTTAAAAGTCTTTCTCGAGTATGCAAGAGATCTTATGTTGCAATCTACACTATAGTTATTTTTATTACAGACTAGGCAATACAATGTAAAAGGAGGAAGAAAGCTAAATATAGTGAGACTGGGAAAATTACCTTCTTGAGTCTCAGCTTTCTTATCAGTACAATGGGAATAATTACAGAAACTTGCGGTTGCTGTGAGAATTAAATTTAAAAACTTCAAAGGTCTCATTAATTAAGAATTTATTTTATCGTTACAATAGTAGAAATATAAATATTTTGTACTTATTTTAAAATAATTTTTTAGAAAAGTAGTTTTGTATTACAACTCTATATACTTTTCAGGTGTACATCAACATAAATCAGTATCAGTATATAGATAGATTTCACCAATAAAGACCCATGAAGAAGGGGGATTTAATAATAGGCTTTTAGGATAGCTTACTGAAAAGCAATTTTCCTCCTGATAAAAAGAGCAATTACTGGTGCTTCTTCCTCCTATCTCTTCCTGCCTGCCTACCTCTGCTCTCCTTCATTCCTGCCTGCACTGTTCCTAAATACACCCCCCACACACACATACACACACACGTACATACGTACATATGCACACATGCACACATACTCACTACCCCTGAAAGGGGTAATAATTTCAATGGGAGCAAGGGATATATCTGATAAAGCAATCAGTAAAAACAAAAAGGGTAAAATTATGTTTTCAGGTCAATTTAAAATGGCGTTATCTACATAATTAACTATATCATTGACTAGACAATTTCTTATTACTCCCTGGGCAAATCAAGCATGGCATATATATGACAAGTGTAATTAAAGCAATGTTATAATGTCAACAATAATATCAAAACTATACATAAATCATTAAGAATCTTTCATAAAATAGATTACCTATGAAAGACAGCATTTAAAGATGGCATTCTACTCCTAGGTTAGTATATTAATGTTCATCATTTTATTTTAGTCTATTGATTATTACAGTAGTTTCTGAGTAAATAAATGAATATGCTGAATCACAAATCCAAAGCACTTTTTTAAACAATGATTTCACACTTAAAGACATATAATTTTGCTCTGATTAAATTTCATGTCCTAAAAGAGTTAGTGGACTTTCAAAATTTTGCTTCTAAATTATGCTTAATGAAAAGTCCTTCTTTTTGTCCTTCTGCAAAGTAACTTTAACATAACTAGATTGATTCAAAGAAAATATAAAGCATTTGTCTTCTAATTTTGCCACTTTCAAAAGGCTAAAATTGAGACATATTTGTCCCCACCATCTTTTGGATAAGATAAGGATTTGGTTAGAAATGTAAATATTCTTGTGCTTAATTACCATATGTGTGAGGGTTACTTTATAATATTTCAAAAAATATGAAAGACTGTCAAGAAAAAAAGCACATATATAAAACATGCAGATAGGTGTATACACAGTTATGGTTTGGGATCTAAGTGAATTTACAATCAGAACTGTGCTTTCATGCTATTGTATTTATAAAATATTAATATCAATATACTATTTATCAATCTAAAATACATATTCTTGTATCAATATTAATAAAATATTTAGTCAAACAGGCTAACAAAATGAGTCTCAGGACTAAGAATCCCGCAAACCTCAGTTTTCCATAGTAAAAGCATTTTAAAGTTTCCAGTGGATAGATCGTAGGAAGTAATGCAAGTATTCCATGTGATCTTAATTGTAACAAGTTCAAAAGGACTTCCAAATTATTCAGACTACAGAGTATGAAATACCTTTGCATAGTTATAAATTGCTTTATCCCTAAAAATAATGCATATTAGAGTATTAATTTAGACCTAAAAATCTAGAGAATAACTGCTAAAATATTCTGTTATTTAGAACCATAATGATATAGTAAATTCTGTAATTTATAAAAATGGAACTTACCTTAAAAAGTGTCACAGTGATTTCAATGTTTTCAGGAACAGGCCACACTACAACACCACGATATGGATTTTTTATTCCAGGTTGCCAACTATGAGCCTACCAGAATAAAAATAATAGCTTCAACACGAATTACAGGAAATGTAATATTAATCATTTACAGGAATATACTGACTCTATTTAACTATTCATAAGATCCATAGCCTACCTGAAACAAAAACGATTAGCCAAATAGAACCTTACAAGCATTATACTCAGGCCAAGACAGTTATAGCACGATAACTACAGATTGCTATATTTAAATAAACCTTCCCCAGCACGCACACGCACACACACACACACACACACACACAAATTAAAAACTGAGATATCTCATATTTTAAAGACCTACCATTTCTGATTAGATAAAAATGTTATTAAGAGAAATATATTTTAATTAATTCTTTGATCTAGGAACTTAAAGGCAAATTCATTCCTTAAAAGAGAAAACTAATTAAATAACTTGGCATTTAAATTAATTTCTCACTAACGTGCAATATTTGGAACTAGTAAAGAAGTCATTTTCCAGATTTTTTTCCCCACGTAAATCTTGATGATCAAGGTTCTTTAAAGAACCTCCCCAAGCTTTGGAAGTCCCACTGTATTTCTTCCTTTGTCCTGACATTTTCAGTCAAAGCTGATGTAACATGATATGCTAAAACACCTCAACTAAATCCTCGCCTCTGTGGGCTACAGGACTGTCTATGGACAGACATAGCATGATGGTGATAATAAAAGATAACAGTTATGGGGTACTTTCTGTATGTCATTCCTTGTTTAGAACTAATTTGTGTTTAACTCATTGAATCTGCATATAAATTTTGTAAGGTAGCTACCATTTATCCATTCACTCACTCACTAATTGATGGTATCTATCAAACACTGTCTAGGCACTGGAGTTGTAAAACAATAAAATCTACCTTAGTGCAAATATAGTTTAGTAGGAAGAGATAGACAAACAAAGTAAGTAAAAAATATTGCATGTTAGGTGAAGATAAGCATTATGGAGAAAAACTGAAGTAGGAAGATACGTGGGGGAGGCAAGAGAAGGTATAATTTTTAACAAGGTAGTCAAAGAAAGCATCACTAAGAAGGTGACATTTAGGAGAGGGCTTAAAGAGGTGAAGGAATCAAGAGAGTTAAATACATGAAAAGAGCTTTCTAGGGAAATGGAACAGCAACTGTAAAGGTTCTGAGGTGGTTAATTAACAACAATAAGGTCACTATGCTCGAAAAGAGTAGTCAAAGAGGAGAGCATCAGGAGACAAAGCCAGAGAAATTATGGAAAGCCCAATCACATACTGCTCTGACTAGCAAAGATTTTGGTTTGTAATTTGAGAGAGGTTGGAAGCAAGGCACCAGAGGACATTAAGGAGAGGAATGATGGATGATCTAAGTCATGTTTTAACAGACTCACGTCTACTAATGCACTGAAAAGAGGTGAGGAAGGAAAGATGAAGACCAAGTAAGAAGTTACTATAATAATCCAGGAGAAAGATGAATGTGACATGGCTATGGTAGAAAACTGATATAAAGTGGTTAGATTCTGGATACAGATTTATATTTTCAAGATAGAATCAAGATTTGTTACCTGATTGTGAGAAGGTAGTTAAGGCTGATTCTAAGGTTTTTGCCCTTGCAACAGAAGAAAAGAACAGCTGCTAACAGATGTGGGGCAAGACTGCAGAAGAGTAGGTTAAGGAAGTAAGATTGTGAACTCAGTTGTACACAAGTGAATCTGAGGTCTCTAGAAGATATTCAAATAGGCATCTGAAGTTATAACTTTAGGAATCATCAGCATATAATGATCTAAAGCTTAAAAATCCTAAGGGAATAAGCACAGATAGAGAACATATATTTCTTTAGACTAGTTCTTTAAAACCCTGGAGCGCAAAATTAACAAATCAAGGTAATAAGGAGGAATCAGCAGAGGAAGGTCACGGTAAAGCAGAAGGAAAACCTAACAGAAGTATGTGGTAGCCTGAAAGTCTAGTGAAAAAAATGTTTCAAGAAGTGAACTGTGCCAAATCCTGGTGACAGGGCAAATAAAATGAGACCTGAAAACTGACCAATGATTTTCACAAAACAGGAGCTATTACTGACTTCACTAGATCATTTCAGTGGAGTGATGAAAGCAAATGCCTAATTGGATTTGAATGGGTTTAAGAAAGACTAGTAATTGAAGAAAGCAAGTACAACTCTTCTGAGACACTTTGCTGAAAGGGGGTAAGTAGGTTGGCACTAGCAGAAGAAATAGTTTCAGAGATAATTTTTCTTAATATGAGAAAAATATTTTTTATGCTGATGGAAAATATCCAGTAAGAGGGAAAATTTAGTGATGCAGAAGAGATAGAATTATTAGAGTAATGTCCTTATAACAGTGCAAATGGAGATAGACTGGCCTTTGCTGAAAGCACAGAACATTCTTCCATAATAACAGGACAAAAGTTGGAATATATGAGTGCAGGTCGATTTCAGGAAGCAAATTTAACAAATGAGGAAAATTAGGCACAGACTTGGCCAAGTTCACACAGTAAGAGGCATCAGTTGGATTTGAATGCAGGAAATATAAGTGAGAAGGGATCAAGAAAACTTTCATCCATATAAATTTTATCAGAACTTGTTAGTGTAAATACTAGCAGAAGAGAAAGGTTTAACAACATCCTCCCACTCCAACGCATTGTCAGCAATTTCTCTATTGCTGCCCTATGACAGAACTTCAGGTATAGAAAGGGAAGTGAAGACTCACTATAAGAGACTTAGCACACCGCAGCCTAATGTAAAGAACTGAGTTCTGTTGATTAAAAACATCTCCAGAATTTCCCCTATTCCCTCACCTATTTCCATGCCTGCTGACAGTCCTAAAATAAAAAATGCCACAAAGTAAACAATCTCTAGTTTGAAATTTTCTGCCCACCTTAGAGAATCCTTAATCAAAACTTACTCTACATAATCTACATATTTAATATCCAAAGATTTATGACAACATTAATTCTCATGTACTATGATAGTCCACCAGGCTATTTCTCTGGTCTCTTCAAATTTCCTATAATTATATCTTCATACTCTCCATAACAGAAACACAAGAAAAATTATAATAACTGTACTTTTCTTATTAGCCACACCATAAAAGACAGAATATTTATAAAATTTTTAATGGAAAATGACCATCAAAGAATTTCAGACCTGAAAATATCCTTAGGAGATCTAATCCAGGTCAAGGTGAAAAAAACAGAAACAAAGAGTAAATGCCTTGCCTGAATCCACACTAGTCATCAGCAGAAGAACAAACTCCATGATTTCCAAGTTCGGAGTTCTTCACCCAACTAACTGCAAGCCCTATCTCTGATTCATAGAGTATTCAAGAAAATAGTGTTTTATCCATACAGTCTTAACATTTATGTGTGTGATATAGAGATCAAAGGAGGAATAAGCAGGAAATATGGAGACCATCAAAAAAAATGAACAGAGTTAGGAGATGGTGATTTCAGAAAACTTTCTCCAGTACCCTATGCTGGTCCTCTAATGACCTCTTTGAATCTTCAGTATTGGATGAAGAAATGGTAATTAGATTTCTGAACAAACAAAAGAACTACTCTGCTTAACAAGCTAAAAAAAATTTTTTTTTTTTTAAAAGGAGCCCAAAGGGTGCTAGCTCTAAAAGATGCTAGTACAGTGCCATTTTCTTTTTTTCTTTTTTAGAAAGGTGCAGGCATGAATGAAAGCAGCTACTAGTAGGCAGGCAGGACAGAAGAGAGAGGTAGAAGAAACACTTTAATTTTTTGTTTAGTTGTTCACACTGGTTACTCCCTCCCCCGGCCCCCATTCTCCCTCATATGTGGCCTGCATCCTTCGGAGGCAATTGACGTAACCACTGTTCCACCAAGGGCATCTTTTTTTTTCCATTTTATCTACCACCTTTCTCACCAATTCAAAAGAAAAAAAAGCCCAACTAAATCAGAGCTTTGGTTTTTTTTTATATTTCTTGTAGTGATCATATAATCTAGGTAAATTAGGACACTGTTAACAATATCAACTTGTTTAGCTGAGCAGCTAGAAATGCCTGCTACTTATTACGTAATAGAGAGAAAACAGGCAAAATCAATCAATTTTATGAGAGTAAACCAGGGATGCACATAGTAGCAAATATGAAGAAATAAATAAAAGAGAGAGACGTTCCTATTTTCAAAATGTTTACTACAATTTTGACCACAAACAGAACTAAAGCTAGAAAAAGAATGCAAAATCTAATAAAGTGAACTAAAAATAACTTTGGTGATACTGTATTTGATTCTAAGTCAACACAGACTCTAAGCTGAACCCCAATTTCTCAAGAGATTTTTGTAAAAAAACAAAAAATTAAAAAATAAGATTTATTTACAAAGTCACCTTCAAATGTAAGCCTTACCTGATTTTCGGGGACATTAAAATAGCATCAACAACAAAAAAATTGTGGCTTAGAATCAAATAAATGTGGTAATTCATGGAGATAGTAACTTAGGTTCCTAAAAACTTGATATAGAAAAAGCACAGCACAATGGCAAATACCAGCACTACAAGGACTCTCATCAGTTTTCATTGAAGGCAACAGAAAGGATTTTCCTAGAAAATAATTAAGTACAGCAATGCATGTACAGCTACTTAGCTGCTTAGTGTAGTTAGGAAAGGCAGCTTATTTAATCATTTGCCATTATTCTAGTATATGATAGATAGTAAAGATATGATACAAAGTATTGGGTCACATTATCCAATTTCCCCTTATACAATGTTTTCTCACTTTTTAATCACATCACGATCCTTTGACAACATTTCTCAGTTTGCGGTATTAATTCTATAAAATGTCTTATTTTCTGAAAGATTTGAGCTAGTACAGAACACAGAATAAGAACTCACTTGTTTTATCTGATTCCTATAATAATTCTACTCCTAGGTCATTGCCCAAGAGAAACGAAAATATTTGTCACTTCAAACACTTGTAATTAATGTTTATAGAATATTTATTTGCATTAATGAATATTCACCATATTCATTAAAACAAACCAAATATTCATCAAAAGGACTGTAATACATTCACATGATGGGCTACAACTCCACAATAAAAACAAATAAACAACTAAATAAATAAAACGTTTCTTCCTCTCCCTGTCAGCTGCCTTACTCTTAAAAAAAAAAGTGTGTGTGTATAGATAGATAGATAGATGTATGAATATATAGATATATATATAGACACACACATACTTGTTCTTACATGCTATAGAATGGAATATTTTTAAATATCTATAGAATAGTTATTAAACATTTTAAAATTCTGCTCTATTCCCATAAATAAAGTTATAAAAAAAACCTCTGAAAAACCCAACTCCTTCTCTTCTGCAATGCAGCAATGTACTCAACTCATCTTTCTTAAGCGTGCCCTGACATCATCTTCTCTGAATCTGAAGAAAATAACCCTAGGTATATTTTGGCAAATGGTGCCTATGTAACCACTAATTCATGATACCCTAATACAAGGAAGTTAAATAACTACTATGCTATTCAAGACTACCAAATCCAATGTCAAAACTCACCTAAGTCTGGCTCCCATTTTAAGAAATACATTAATAAGATTACAGTGACCAAGGATCATTTTAATAGATTAGATAATCAGAAACAATCTATAATATCAAATAATACTTTTAAATGTTCTATACAGGATCAAATATGCTTATTAATTTGATTAAAAGTTGAATTCAACATTGGGGTAATAAATTTAGAAAGTAGACTAACCTTAGAAGACTTCCTTCGGCTTCTCCTTGTCCAAACTACCACCAATTTATCTGGTTGCCTGCCAAACAGGAAAAAGATTAAATATAATTTATCTTCAACCAAATTAATGAAGTTTAGCTCTAGTGCTTTTAAAAAGACAAAAAGGTCAACTGCTTGAGATTACATAGAGCAATTACTTGACAATGAAGCTTGGTAAATTATT
Source organism: Solenodon paradoxus (assembly GCA_004363575.1). NCBI lineage: Eukaryota > Metazoa > Chordata > Mammalia > Eulipotyphla > Solenodontidae > Solenodon > Solenodon paradoxus. The sequence continues at coordinate 1,117,353 of RJWH01000140.1, forward strand.
CAAATATAGATGTTGAATACGCACATGATCTAATTTAAATGACTAATATTCCAACCACATATTGGAACAAGTAAAGTAAAATACTTAAAACTGGTGACTATTTTAAAATGAAAAGCACACAATACCTTTTCCAAAAATTAACCTTATACTTCTAATATATTATCAACTTTAATTTGGAGAAAATAAGCATAAAAATGGTATTTTCAAATAATTTAAATCTGTGAGCTACACTACTTTTTAACATCTCTGAATCTTATGAAAAAAGCTTATGGTTTTCAAAAAATTTTTTATATTCTATCATTTCAACTCTTCATAAAAACAATATAGTAGAGAGTAATGGCCAAGGAACATACTAAACATGCAAGGTACATATTTTTCCTATTTTATTAGCTTAAAAAACTGACAGTTAAATAATCACAAGCTCTGGCAGAACCAATACTGAAATAAAAGGTCTTTTAACTCTCAGATTTCTCGTCTTTGTATTTTACTAACACACAATTTTAAAAACATGCAAAAAAAAAAATCTTTCATTTTCAGCTAATACAACTAAATTATCTTTAATGCCTAAAGAAAACATCAACATTTTGACTTACCAGTTACTTTACTTAAACTTTTACTCTAAAGTATCTTAGATAAAAACCAAAATGTAGCATAGAAAAATGAAGTGAAAAAAATATTTAAAAGGTAAAAGACACAGAAAATAAAACTGAAAAGTACATAGATGCCTAATACAAATTCTAGACATTTAGAAGAGTGGAATGATAAGAGGCAAAACTGAAGAGATAAAATGAAAAGTGGTCCAAAATTGAAGAAAGACAGGAGTCCTTAAATATATGTACATATACATGTACATGTATATATACAAATAAATAGAATCAAGTAAACAGGTTTGTCAATATCTACAAATACTGCAACCAAACTATAAAATAACAAGAACAGGCACGCCCTGGTGGGGTAGTGGTTGGGTCAACTGCCTCCAAAGGATGCAGGCCACATACCCCCAGGTTTGAGTCCTGGACCTGGTGGGGAACAATCAGTGTGAACTAAAATGAAAAATAAAGTGCTTCTTCCTCCTCTCTCTTCCTGCCTGCACCTTTAAAAAAAAAAAAAAAAAGAAAGAACAGCAAGAATATTGAGAAAAATCACAAAAGGTTACCAATAAAGGAATGAGACAACCAATGTAGGGGAAAAAATGTCACTTTCTTCTCTCCTTTTTGTCTAGTTTAATAATTAAATTTACACAAGACAGAATAACAAGAGAGAAAAATTAATTTTGTGTACATGGAGGTCCCATGAATGTGGGACCTGGGAATAAACAAAGCAGTCATGATATATATCTTTTAGACAAAAAGAACCCACAAATTTGTGAAAAACTGACAAGACTATAATAACAAGCACCTTTATGATTCTCTACTAACAGCAAAAACTAAGCAAAGTTTATTTACACAGCTTTCTGGCTTGAATTTTCTATTTCTTGCAATAAAGATGTCTCAGCAAACACTAGTAGTTTAGTGCCTCTGGCTGGCATAATCCACATATATCCCAAGAACTCAGGGTCATGACCTGGGAGCAGGGGTGAACAACCAACATGAACAACTAAATAAAATAAATTCTTCTTTCCCCTCTCTCTTCCTGACTGCCTGCCTGCCTATTTGCCTTCATTCCTGCCTATACCTTTCCTTTAAAAAAAAAATAAAAAATAAGGATGTCTCTCTAGCTTAACATGGAAAGAGGACAACTTTCACATGGGAGATTAGTTCCTGCTTTCAGGATGGAGAGAAAGGTCAGAATGTTCCTTCTGTGTCAGCTGCTTCTCAAATGCTTTTTATTTAAAATAATCAAATGAATGCCACCTTGTATATTTAGAGGAAAAGGGGAGGGGCTGCTCTGAGCCCCAGAGGAGCCCCTGTAGCAACTTCTCATTAAAAACAACAGATGAAAAGACAATGAAGTTGGGTGCTAAGAAAAAAGAGCTGCCACTCTCAAGTTTTATACCAGCTAAACTACCATTTAAGAAGTGGTTTTGGACATAAAAGACTAAGTATTTACAATGTATAGATCCAAATTAAATAAGGGTTGGGGTAGGATGTAAAAAGAAATACAAATAACGTAAAATGTTAAGGTTTATTCATTTTAGGTTACAGCTAAAAAAAGTTAGGAAAAAAAAAAAAAAAGAGGAAGCTTCCTATCATTAAACTCTTTTACTAAGGAATCATCTAAATAAATATACAATGTTATTGATGGTAACAGTAACCAACAGGATGTAAACAGAAAAATGATAGTTCTCCATCAAGAATAAGCTCAGTTCCCCAGAGTGTCAGGCATTAAAGAATTATAATCTTAAATTAAAACCAGTAGCTTGCTTTGTGTGTGTGGGGGGGGGGGGGGGGCAGTCTTCTCAGATGAGATGTTGGGTCTTGTGGTTTAATAGTCCTGCATCTGGCTACTGCCCTCATTACACCACAGGTAAAACAGAAGTGTCTATGAAACATCAAAATGTAAATCTAAGAATCTGCACTAATGGAGAAACAAATAAAACCTGAAAAGGGAAAAACGAAAGTAGAAATAAGTAGAATAAGTAGAATACGTAGAATAAGACAAATGATGTAAGACAGGAAGCAGTATGACAATGGAATAGATGGAGCTGGTTAGAAGATATCAATAATGGCAAGCTAAACAGCAGAGAAACTGAGTAGCCATCAAGTATAAGCATTGGTGAACTTGCTGGAACATTTTATCTACATTGCCACACCAGCCTTTTCACTATGTTCTCATCTTCATATGTTCAGCTCAACCTCAACTCTTAATTTCTGGGTTCTTGGACTTTACTTGGTCTGCACCTTAGTCATCTCAGCTGCCTGAGCCACAGTGGTGTGCCATGATACTGGACTCTTATACCGCAAAATACTAATAACTGGCACTTGTAAGTTAAATTTGACAGATTTATCTAACCTAAACAGTATTATATTTAAGTTTAAATTTAAACTGTATAAAACAATTCTTAAAAAGCTTTAAAACAAAATCCATGCTGTACTGATTACTAGAGCTTCACTTTTTAAAGATGATCTAGACCATGTACACGTTTGACACTGTGACACCCAAGCATGCTGGGTAGCACACATATCCATTAACTTGATTTATAAGACACTTCACCACCTGACTCTGATCTACTTTTCTAGCTTTATAACCTGCAAATATCTCATAGGCATCTTTCTTTCCAATCAATCCTGGGAACAAATTTCTTCCATTTCTTCACATCATTGTACATTATAACTTCCTCTTTTCTACCCTTTTCTATCTTAAAAATTCCTAAGTCATCACTTTCTCACTGAAAACTTGACAACTTCTCGTTTCATTCCCACCTCATCCCATACATATCAAAACCTCAGGCAGAATTAACGGCTCCCTCTACTGTGCTTCCAGTAATACACTAAATACACCATTATTTTAATATTTTATATGTTTCACATTATATCATTTTTTATTATTTATATCTCCACCATTAGACTGGATTCCTTTATCAACCATATCATTTATCTTTTTTGTATTCCTAGCAAATAATAAGAAATCTGGTACAAGGCTGAGGATCAATCTCAAGTTTCAGTCAAGAATTCCTAACTGTTTAATTATAACTGATGAGGTCCAACTAAAACCAGCAGCTATACAACATACTTACTCTGAAGTTTATTTGAGATTTACAAGGATCCTCGTTTTGTCACCACATGAAACCTCGTAGAAAGTTTTAAAAAATACTGATGCCTAGGTTCCACCAATGGAGGATCTGATTTAATTGATCTGTTGTGCAGAATTTTAAAAATTCCACAGGTTTTCTAATGTACAGCCAAGATTGAAAACAATTGTTTTACAAGGGGAGTGGTAAGCAATCTACACACCTCCTGACCTGATTCACTAGTGATCCATTAATCTCCTCTCTACATCATCATAGGGTCACTTGCACCATTGCCTCCTAACTCAGCCTCTCAGCATCTCCCTCCCCCTCACCATTCTAATCTCGGCCTTGACCTCAAAATATCAGGAGGAGCAGTCTCCTAATATTTCTGCCTGATGTTTCAAGAATGTAAAGACAATAGAAATATAACTTATTTGAGAATGACCCTAGAGATGCTAACTTTTTTTGGGATCCTAAATCATGACTCATTTTTTAAACCTCTACTAGAAATTAGTTAACCTTCACAATACCAGGAACAAAATGAGGCAGTGTTCTAAAATAAAGAAGTGGGCTCTGAGTTATTGTTCTCGATAGAGAGCCAATAACCACATAATTAGCAGAAGACAATTAATATTTTAAACATCTGTGCTGTACTAGAAAAGAACCATTAAATATTTACTTATGTGCTCCCAAGAAGCCAGGGACAGAGCAATTGTAAGAGTTTTATCCAAATACTAAAGAACCAATAATTATACAACGGTTTATCAAAAAGTCAGGACACCTAATCTATCAGGTTTCAGAGAAAATTCAACAATCACGCATTTAACAAGTCTATCTCATCATCCAAGTAACCAAGCAGACCCACACAAAACACATAGAAATATAAACACACATTTATCTATAGATATTCACATATATAAGCATGCTACACACAAGAAATGTACACATAGGCCATTTCTGTAGACTCTAAGGAGTTTCAATGGGAAATGTTAAGCCTTGTGGTGAACACATTCAGGGAAGGAAACTTTACATTAAAAATGAAAATTAGCACCTATATCTTACCCTCAGAGTTCTTAAAAAGGAGCAAGCTGAATCAAAATTAAGGTAGCAAGACTACTTTCAAACTATGATCCTGAAGCTAAATTTTGGAGAATAGGAAAAAACAGGAGGAAAAGGAGTGGGAAAGGGAAAAAAGAGTTACAATGAATCAGATATAAAACAGTAAGTTGTATCTTTCTTTCATCTGCAGATAAATTTAGTGTCCGTCAATAGTGAACTCCTGGTATCAAGGTAAATTTAAAGAAAAAACAATCCATCTTAAATTTAGACTCCTTTATTCTTTTCCATTCTTATGCTTATCACGTGTGAGGTGAGACCAAAAGAGCAGTGCAGAAAAAGTCCAAAATGCCACATGAAAACTAGCCTTGTTCCTTTACAGAATCATAACCATTAACCAAAGATTTTACTGAATGCCTATTGTGTTCCTGGCACTGTGCTGAGCAGGAAATATAAAGATAAAAGAAGACAAGCTTTAATCCTCTGGAATTTACAGTTCTAGTGTAGAGAAAATCAAACCAACTACCCTAGTTTAGGCACAACCTGGGGAGCAAAAAGAAGACAAAAAGATCTTGTGCGAGAAGATCTTGTGGCTTAAACTGCCGAAATGACTGAAGTGAGGCTCACATAAAGCCCAAGGACTCAAGGTTATAAATTGAGAGCAGAAAAGGGGTGGGGACAAAAATAAATTAAAATGCTTCATCTTCCTTTCCATTCCTCCCTTTCTTCCTCTCTCAAAAAACAACAACAAAAAAAACCTACTTATAAATATCTCAGAAAATATGCACACTGGCAAAAAGAACCAGTCCAACCACTGAGATTACTAGATTTAGAATTTGTGTTAAAAAAGAAAACTGTAATTTACAACATTTTAAATATACAGTCCAACAAAAGATGAGTGACTAATTATAGTATATCAGTCTGCTAGAAAATTATAGAGCCATTAAAAATACTTTCTAAGAACATTTATAAGCATGGAACAATGCTTTGGATATGTTAAATTTATTTAATATAGATTTTAATATTTTTATAATATATAATAAAAGACACTGGAAGGAAATATTTCAAAATGTTTGCTACAGTTACTATTATGATGAAGTAAAAAGGCATGTCATTTTAATATACTTTTCTCCATATTCTGGATTGAATTTATAGAACTTTATGTTAAGGAGTTATTTAAATGTAGGGAAGTTTTTCAAAATAATACTTTTAAGTTTGTTAATGTGGTACGTACGAATGTTGATTTGTAATAATACATACCTTAAACATATAAATAATAGCATTCAATGCTATTTCAGTAACATTTAAAAAATAAAATAACACTTTCAAGTTTGGCGTTAAATATGAAGGGATAGAGTTAAGCAAATTTTAAAATCTTTATTGACTTTAAAGAGCTCTCAGACATTTGAATTAATTTGTTTTCTAATTTAATAGAAATGGAGGCTGCATACTCTATATCTTAAATTAACACATGTTCCCCAAGGTTTGAGTTCCCCTGGGCAAAATTTTGAAACAGACCCCACCAGATTCCTGCATCCTCCTCTACTTTATTTGCAGCCTTCCAATCCCTGGACCATTCTTGGTCAGGCATGCTAAGTCCACGTTGTACTCCATTATAGTCAAACAATAACAATATCACAACTTCTTGTCAGATGACTCATTTTCTTTTATATCAACTAAAATCCCCCTTTCTTCAGGTATCTTTGAAGGGTATTAAAATGAAAGAAATTTTCAGAGGCAATCTGCTTTAAGACATATGAATTTGTAAAAAGTAAAAAAACAAAATTCTTCAAAGAGCAAAGCACAGAGGAGCAAATTTAGACTGGAGGTGAGGAAAACTTGTTTTTCCTAACACTAACACTAAGTGACCATAGGAGGTCTCTCTCCATTTCTCTGAGCTGATTCTCTAACATCAAACGAAGGGACTACAAGAAGACCTCAACTTATTCTCAAACACTATGGTTCAGTGACTATAAGATTAAATGACTCTAGCTGGTTAAATATTTGGTGGTTCAAAATTAAATGAGAAACTCCTAAGTAGGGTAAAGAATTTGTGGCAGGGAGTCAGTCACTTGCCTCCTGTCTTCTTACATTACCACCTTTGAACAATATTATGAAAGGAGAAGTTTGTTTTTGTTTTTGTTTTTTAGCAGAACAGTAAACTGGCACCAAAAAGTCATTTCTCCCTGTTTAAAGTATAATGGTAATAACTATGGGAGATGTTGCAAAAAGCCCCTCAACCCACATTGCCCAAGTACTGCCACCACCACCACCCAAATGATACTTCTAATCACTGGAATGTAAGAAGTGATGAGTGTCACTTTTAGAGTAAAACGTATTAATAAACAAGAGTATGCCTTACTCACACCAACTGAAGAGAGGATCCTGGAACTCAGAAGGCAAAATCAGAAAAGAATAGAATAGAAAAGAGAGGTGATAAGGCCCCTGAATAATCACTGGGAAGGAGACCAACCTGGAACACCTTCTATAGCCTAAGGAGTGAGAAATAAATTTATTAGATTAAGTTACTTGGATTTCTGGTGTGTATCTGGTAAGTAACTCAATATCCTAGAAAATTCAGTAAATTAAAACTATACAGCACCCTGGTAGAGCAAAGGCTACATTAGCCTCCTCCAAAAGTGTGCAGTTCACATATATCCCAAGAATCAAGGTTCACATCTCAGGTCCAAGGGGTAATAACCAATGTGAACAACTAAATAAAAATAAAATAGTGTGCTTCTTCCTCCACTCTCTTCCTGTCTGTATGTTTCCTTTCCTTTTTAAAAAAATAACACACATAAGCAACAATAAAAGAGTTGCTATTTTGCAGAAGTTTACATTACCAAGTGCTGAGATCAAATGTAACCTTTTATGTCCTACTGACTTTAACTTACATGAAATTAATGTTTCCAACAATAAAAGACAGTTATAACTGAAAATTTAGTAAATAATATGTAAGCCTCTGAGCTTTTCCAAATTAAAAATAAGGAACAATTGAGTCCTTAAAACACAGAAAGTACAATATATTCCTCTCACCACAGAATCTAGAACATGCTTACAATGAGAAAAAAAGAGAACTCAAAATATTGAACCGGAACATAAAGTGAAGAGGTACTTCATTATACAACAAGGTTATTCCTTTTAGGGTAAAGGGCTCTTAGCCATAACTGAACAGTTTATGGTGGGATGCTGTTAATACTAAAACAAAAGGAGGAAAATTGTCTTATCACAGAAATACTTTAACTTTACTATTTCTCAAGTCATTATTTTTATCCTTCAGTAGGTACATCTGCCTCTTATTGTACTATAACTGCTGTAGCTCCAGTTAATTACACTCCTTTATGCTTACTTCACAAGGGTTATTTAGCAAGCTATAATAATTAATTCAACAGGAAAAAAATTATAGAAGACAAAGTATATATCTACAGGATATATTTATTTTCTATAAAAATAAAAGGATAGCTCTAATAATGCGATACAAATCTTTTTCACTTAAAAATACTTTGGCTTTTTGTAAATTATATTTTGCATCTTTCTACCATCTTCAAAATATTTTCAGAGTGATTGCTTTGAGTTAAAAATATTCAAATGAACTTTGCTGACAGTGATTTGGGACACCAGCAATCTACAAAAAGAAGTGGTATTTGGCATACTTGAGCTAAAGGTACTTTTGAGAGTCCATCAAAATACACACATGTACACACACATACATACACATATATGATTGTGTGATGTTCTATTCAACAGTGTAGTTTATAATTTTTTAATACAAAGGATATTTCTGAGACAAATAGCATTATAATCAGTCACTGTTGCATCATGTGTGTAATATTGGCCTTTCCAAACAATACTTCCTACTTTGTTATTTTATATGTTCACTCATATTTCCTTTCATTTAGATTATTTTTTTTCTAGGCCTATCGGCAACAATTCTTATATGTCACTTGCATAAATATCATATTCTCAAATTAAGTACCTGGCTCCCTCAAACTGAGGTTAGTGGAAAGAAAAATTATATATGTTTATATAAAATACATTACATATATATTGTATACACATAGAATACTCAAGCTATTCCCCAGCTCTCTTAAACAATCATTCACCATTTCCTCTCAACACAGCTGTATAATTGCTGCAATTGTATATTTGGATATTATATTCATCCATCTTGTTTCAATCTGACTTTTAAGGTTCTCAAGAGATTTCCTAATGCTCACAAAGCATTTATTGGAAAAGAGGCAGGAAAGCAGAATATAGTGAATTAAAGAATCATATTAAGACATTCAGATGTGGGTTTGAATCTGGGTTTCCCTTCTGATTGTATCATCTAAGCCTTCTGAGTTTTCTCATCTGTGAAATTAGATGTACTCTTTGAATCTGTACCATTCATATGCACTACCTTATTTTAAAATAAAATTTTTAAACAGAGTCTTAGTACAAAGAAGAAATCTAGAATCAGAAATAAATCCACACATATATGGTCAATGAATTTATGACGAGAGTCAAGAATATACAGTAGAAAAGGGTAATTTCAATAAATGGTGTTAGGAAATATGGAGAGCCACATGCAAAAGAATGAAACTATATACCTATCGTATACCACACATAAAAATCAACTCAAAGTGGATTAAACATTTCAACATAAGCCCTGAAACCATAAAACTCCTAAAGAAATCATAAAAAGCAAGCTTTTTAACACTGGTCGTGGCAATTATTTTTTGGATTTAACACTGAAGCAAAGACAACAAAAGCAAAAATTAGTAAGTAAGATTATATCAAACTAAAATGATTCTGCACAGCAAAGGAAATCATCAACAAAATAAAAATACAATCTACTAATTGGAAGAAAATGTTTGCAAATCATATATCTGATTAGAAATTGATATTCAAAATATATAAAGAACTCACACAACTCAACAGCAAAAGATAATTAAAAATGAGTATAGGAATGGAACAGACATCCTTCAAAAGAAAATATCCAATGGTCAGTGATGTTAAACATCACTAATCAAAAGGAATATGCAAATCAAATTCACAATGAAATATCTCATTTCTATTATAATGGTCATTATCAAAGTGCTGAAAAGAATGCATAGAAAAGAGAACCAGTGTGCACTTTTAGTGGAATATATATGAGTGCTGCCACTACAGCAAATATTATGGGCAAGCCCTGGTGGAGTGGTGGGTTGGGTCCGCTGCCTCCAAAGGTGCACAGTCCACATTCATCCCAAGAATCTGGGGGTCGCATCCCAGGGCTGGGGGAAACAACCAAGATAAACAACTAAATAAAATAAATAAATGCTTCTTTCCCCTCTCTCTTCCTGACTACCTGCCTACATCTTCATTCCTGTCTACACCTTCCTTTAAAAACAGAGAGAAAAGAAAATAGCATGGAGGCGCCTCAAAAAATTAAAAAGTAAAACTGCTATGAGATCTAGTAATTCCATACTGGGTTTATATCCAAAGGAGACAAAAATCTCTGAAAATTTGGGTAAAAACTTTCAGAATTAAAATTTTAAAAGGTTCTTAGCAGTTAGGGGAAAAAAGAATTCCATCAGTAAAGAAGACTGTAAAAAATCTGGAATGCAGTAAAAAATCACATCTATTGGGTTAGAATATGAGATCAAGCAGTAAAACACATTTTTTAAAGTCAGATCTCTTTGATTCTTTAAAAAAAAACAAAAAGGAAAGGTACTGGCTAGAATGAAGGTGATTAGGCAGGCAGGAAGAGAGGAGAAGGAAGTTTTTTTGTGTGTGTTTTTTTTAATTTTAGTTGCTCATCTTTGTTGTTGCTCCTGGATCCAGGACACAAACCCAGTTCCTTGGGATGTATATGGACAACACATGGTCAGAGGCGGTGGACCTAACCACTATTCCACTAAGTGCTCCTCTACCTTTGATTCTTAATTTCATTTTTATGTATTTAAAGAACTGAACGATCATAAAAGAGTCATTAGCAAATATTTTCAAGAGTTTAAAAAAGACTAGTGAGAATGAAGGTGCAAAGGACTAAATGATACTAATTATAAGCTACAAGAAAATACTGCCATGACTTTGAACACACTACACACCTCACTTGAGACCTTAAATATTACTCTTGAGCTTGACCTTCCTTATTAGTGAGTTAACTAACTTAACCATTTCCAACAATACAACTCATCCACAAAAGATTCACCATCACTGAGGATAATTAAAAATAAAAGAAGAGTAGCAAATACTTACACAGCATATAGTATGTTTATGTTACATGCATTAACTCATTTAAAGTTCACAAAAACTCCACAAGTAGGTAAGGAGACGTTGCACTGCCCAACACTAGGAGGTGTCACTCATTCTGTATGACCTGTCTCAAACTTTGAATAGGTATCATCATACCTGTTTTACAAATGAGGAAAATGCAGCATAGAAATGTTAAGAAGCTTTGTCAAGAAGACTAAAATCATAAGTGGAGTGTGTGATCTGCTATGAGGCAGTTCGGCACCAGAGTCCATACTCCAAATCCATTATTTTATAATGAAAAATAAATACACTGCAGCCTCTCTAGGGTATCTCAAAAACTTTCCAAGTAGCATCAATATCTTTGATTACACTTAGGTTTTACTTAGATTTTATATATGCAGAAATTTTAGCCTGTTTTAAAAATTATAATTAAAAGTTACATTAATCATATACTTAATACTGTGTTTTAATATCCAAACTATAATAACATTATTTAGGCACGTATGTTAGTTTTGTTTGTTTGTTTATTTTTGAAGAACAATATCTTACCTTTCACACAGAATACATGTGCATATCATTATTTGGTTTGGGGTTCTATCTTTGTTGCTATAAAGCTATTTTGGGGCTATCTTGATATCACTTCTCTCTATGTTAAAGTTTGAAAAAATAAACCTGGGCTAGTAATCAAAGAACTCTTTTAAAAAGTTATTATATGAAACACTTCAAGTATTTAAAATTACTTATTAACCCACGAGCCATACACATGATCTAAATCCTCTTGGGAGGATTTACCTCCAAGACACTGACATGCAATGATGAGTAAAATTTAAGTCCACTCTTCGGAGTTTGGCATGGGACTGAGAAGAGAGAAGAGAATTTCCTATATGTGCTTAAATATAAGGTAAGATGTTTTCCTAAAAAAAATATTGTCTACTCATATCCTTACAACTCTTGTAATATTTTGTTATTTCAAACAAAATACTGTTTAGAGAAGATACATCAGCCTGAAATAAATCCAACCAATATTAATTTTAAATGCTCAGATATATCTACTAACAGAATAAATTTTAAAATAGTAAAGAATATTTAATCAGTTTAGTATTTATTCTTAGAAGTATAACTTCTCAGTTGCAGGAAAAAATGTTACTATAAGTGAGATTTCTAGTTAAACAATATATAAGTGATACAGTAAAAAATTTACCATGAAGAAGCCCAAACATATACATAGTTGGTAGATGAAAAAAATGTTTCAATGTTTTATTTTTTAATATATTGCACTTTGTAACCTGGGATACTGCTTCCAATGACATCAGAATCAAAATCAAAGAAAAAGACAGAAATGAAATAAGTTCCAGAAAATTAGGCTGGATAACTCAAAAAGCAGCCCATGTGAAGATGAAGACACACATCAAAGATACATGAAGATTTGAAAAAAAACAAATTGTTTTAAGCATCATAACTAAATACAGCATCTCTACATAATTTTATCTTATAAATTGTAACTTCAAATATGTATAGTCAAATTATTAAAGATATACAAGTAGATATTTGACTATCTCACCTCTATTTGTATTAGCCAAAAAAATGTTATTTGGACCTTCTAATTGGGAGCATAACAGTGATAGAGATCAGGGACTGGATGATAATTTTATATTCAGAATCAACTTATATTGAGATATTCAGAGAAGCCAATTTCCAAATAAATAGCCCAAAGCCTGAAAAAAAAAAAACAAACAAACAACTACCAGAACTAGTTTTTGCACACTAAAAGAGAAAACAGTAGCACTCCGTGGTTTTCAGGAACATGAATAACATCTATCAATCAGTAGTCTGGCTCCACAGCTTAAAATATCCCAGTTCAATGTAGTCTAGTCATGACCAAAAAGAAAAAGGACTAAGCTATTTTCAGCAGAGTATTTTATATCTGTAGATACATCCAATGATCAAGAGAAATATTTCTACTTCTGAGGTCAAAGATTAATACCAGCCAGGAAAAAACAGTTCCCTGGCACTGACCTACCTTATACTTTCAACAGTAAGGAAACTTGGTTTTTTAAACACAAAATAAAAAAATCAGACTCTCTGCCATGAAAAAATTATGTATTATCCTTTTGTATGCCTTATGCTGCCTAGAGAATAAAATTCAAACTCACTTAATATCCTCCTTAATTTGACTTCTACCAATATTCTAACCTAATTTTCTACATCATATGCCGCATACAAATTGGACCAGTCATTGTCCTCCATGCTGTTGAATGCAATCTTTTTTTTTTTTTTGCAGGTGGGGGGATGGTGTCCTCCTCTGACTTGACCTCCTAGCAGCATTGACATTAGACCATTTCTTCCTCTTTGCAGGCTCATCCTCCTCTACCTGGACAGACTAATTGAGAAGTCCTCAAAAACTGGCCCTACCCTACCTTAAACTATATACAAAATTAACTCAAAATGGACAAATGATCTTTACATCTTTAAATGTGAAAACAAAAATTCCAAAACTCTTAAAAGAAAACATGAGGCAAAAGCTTTAAGACACTGGATGTGAAAATGATTTCTTAGATATGACAACAAAAGAATATATTAGATTTCATTAAATTAAAAACTTTTATCAAAAAGGACACTATAAACAGAATAAAAGTATTAACAAGTTATATATCTGATTTAGAACATATAAACAACTCTACAATTCCAAAAAAAAAAAATCACACTAAGTATTCTTAAAAAGGGCAAAGGACTTGAATAGATGTTTCTACAAGATGGCCAAGCATATGGAAAGATGTTCAATATCTCATTAGAGAAATTAAAATCAAAACCAAAATAAGTATTACTTCATGCCATAAGGATAACTATTGTGAAAAATGAAAGAAAGAGAGTAAGTGTTGGCAAGGATATGGAAAAACTGGAACCCTTGTAGATTGCTAGTGGGAATATCAAATGGCGCAGTCATCGTAGACTAGTAAGTCTCACCAAACATCTATTGTACTTGAAATCCATCCAGTGAGGCCATCACTATCTTAAAACCAGAGCCAGACAAAGAATTTCTAAAAACACGCTATAGAACAATATTCCTTATGGCTACACATGTGAAAATAATAAATAATAATCTAGCAATTTGAATTAAAATATTAGAGGGATAATATATCATAACCTCAAAATATTTATTCTCAAAATAGAGGGTTGACACCCCATTCAAAAATTAATATAACTCACCATATTAGCAAACTGAAAAAAGGAAAAAACGTGATAATCTCAATAGATATGCAAAAAGCATCTGACAAAAAGTAAGACCCATTTCTGATGAAAGCTCTAGACAAATCAGAAATCAAAGAAAACTTCTTGCTCAACCTGATAAAAAGCATTTACAAGCAGGTGCTTGTAGCTAACATCCCACTAGTGAAAGGGAAACTACTTTCCCCCTAAGAGCAGACATATGACAAGGTTTTCTACTTATTATTTGTCTTCAGCGTAGTACAGGGAGTGCTAGCCAGTACAATTTAGACAAGAAAAAAGAAATAAAAGACACCCAGATTAGAAAGGAAGATGCTAAACTCTCTCTGAAGACAACATGATCACTTACAGAGAAGACCTTAATGGAATGTTTAAAAAAACTACCAGAACTAGTCAATTTAGCAAGTGTGCAAAATAAAAGATAGACAAATATTAACTGTATCTCTATACACCAGAAGAATCAGAAGTAGGAATTTTTAGAAATATCATTTATTATAATTCTAAAAATATTAATAATCAGGAATAATTCTGACAAAATTAAAAATATAATATCATTGCATCACTCAAAAAAATGAAATACTTAAGTATAAATCTAACAAAACACATGCAGGACTTATATGAAGAAAACTATACAATGCTTATGAAAGAAATCAAAGATGATCCAAATAAATGGAGAACATTCCTTGTTCATGGATAGGATGATTTAATATAGTAAAAATGGCCTTCACTAGGTGAATGGTTAAACAAACTTGGTGCATCCATACCATGAATACGTCTCTACAATAAAAAGGAATGAATTACTGATACATGCAAGAGTCTGTATGAATCTCCAGTGAATTATACTGAACAAAACAAAAGCCATACTCCAAAAGATTACACACTATAATATCCCATCTGACATTCTTAAAATCTCAAAATTATAGAAAAGAACAGATTAGTGGTTGCCAGGAGTTACAGAACAATCGCAATGAGAAGGAAATGTGTGTGGCTAATAATACAGAGATTCCTGCTGTGATCATATCATATCAATACCTTGATTGTGCCATTGTACTATAGTTTTTCAAGATGCAACCATCAGGAGAAACTAAGTAAAGAGAACACAGAATCTCTACCATTTCCTATAACTGCCTATAAATTATATCAAAATAAAAAGCTTATAACAATAGTCTTAAAAAATATATACTGTGTACTCCTTTCCTTCCTGTGTGTGTTTGCCATTCCTTCCAGGAGAAGCAGAACTTGTTCTTCTTTTCTATATGAGTATGGGCTGGTATTAGTGATTTGCTTAATTCATAGGACTTTGGGGTCTAGATGTGAAACTTGCAGCTTCTACCTTGTCTTCTTGGAAAACTTGCTGTGGTGGAAGTGAATGCCAGGTAAGAAGTTCTATTACCTAATGAGAATGTTGTATGGAGTAAGTAATGTTGGCTAGCCTGTAGCCAGGCATCACACATGTGAATGAAGTAGCCATCTCGGACTTTCTAGTGACAACAGGTTTTTGGAAAAGAACCAAGACCCAGGCATAGGGTCCCAGACAAGCTTTCCCAGCTATCTCCATCCTATCAAGCAGTCCCATCTGAAGCCCCTGACATTATGGAACAAAGTAAACCATCCTACAACAAATTACTGACCCATAGATTTGTAAGCATAAAAACTTGGTTGTTGATTTATACTAACGATTGGCACACTTTTTCAGTAAAGAGCCAAACAGAATATTTTAGTCTTTGAGAGACACAGTCTCTGTCACAACTACTTAACTTTAGTACCACAAAAGCAACCATAGACAATATGTAAATGAGTGTGGCTATGTTCCAATAAAATTTTATTTATAGACAGTCTGAATTCCATACAGTGTTCATGTGTCATGAAAATGCTTCAATTTTTTTCAAACATCTGAAAATATAAAGTCCATTCTTAGTCAATGCGCTATAAGAAAAAGAAATGGAAGGATGGATCTGGCCCCAACGGCTATAGTTTCCTGAACTATGATTTATACCATTAGGTTCTTCGGATAGTTTTTAATACAATGGATATTTGGAATACACACTAAAGTATTGAGGGGTAAAGAAAAATAATTTTGAAATTTATTCTCAAATTATTCCTAAAAAGAAATAATAATATGTAGAGAAAAAAAGAAGATAATGGTAAAGCAAAGAGGGAAAATGTTAATATTTGCTAAATCTCAGTGAAGGCTACAGGGAGTTCTTTAAACACCCCATCCCTAACCCATAACCAGTGTTAATTAACATTTGGGTATGTTTTCTTCCAGTCTCAGGACTAAATTAAACATAAATGCTTCTTTCATCTTAAGCAAATACTAAAACAGCACCAAAGTCTTTTTGCAACAAACTACCCTTTCTTCTAATAACATTTATTTAATTACTTCTTCTATTAGTCAGTATTAATACTAACAAACGTACACATAAGTGTTTAAATATTCAAGTGTTACAAAAAAGAGTCTGTGCACATGTTTGGAAATATAAATATAAAGGTAACGAATGGTCCCTAACATCTCTGCAAACTAAAAAGTTTAATTTTTTTCCCAAAGGAAAGCTGCAGGCAGGAATGAAAGTAAATAGGTAGGCATGCAGAAAGAAGTATTTTTATTTATTTTATTTAGTTGCTCATCTTGGTTGTTCCCCTCAGCCCCCAGACTCAAACCCCGGTCCCTGGGATCTATGTGGACAGCTGGAGACAGTGTGTTCAACCACTACTCTAAACAGGGTGCACCAAAAGGTTAATTTTTATTCTGGTTATGTGTAGTTAATATGTAGTGAATAAATTATGCTGGCTTGTTCTCAGGAATAATCATTCTGGTTTGCAATTTTTAGAGGTGAAGGTTTGGGCTTATATCAAAGTAAATATATTTTTAATTTTAAAATAAAGTTTGAAAAAGAGGAAATACTGTTACTACACTGTTACTATCTAACTTTTCTAACAATTCCATCCATTTAGAGAAAAGAATTCAAAGGATTAATGAAGTCACAGGAGGATAAAAACTGTAGGATCTGATAACTACAAAAGGTATCAATTTTTATTTCTGTATCCATTTTCTAACAAGAAAGATGTTACCCTAGTGAAGAAATCTAGGAAGTGACAATGCTTTCAAATGATAAAGAAATATATATTACTACTTATTATGATAATAAGTGAGTTCAGTACATGGGGTAGTACTTTATGCTGCAACTGTATCACAATTTTAAGGAGCATTTTTTTGTGTGTGGTTATTCAAACTTTCATATCATACTGACATTTCTACCAATCAACTTTCAAAGGGTCAGGGTTTATAGTTTTCTGAGCTTTATTACTATGCAGAAACAAAAAAGATAAAAATCCAGGATAACTACAATCTGTGAAAAATGAGTATTCAAAGCATTATAATCCCAATAAATGAAATATTCAAGGGTGCCCAATAACTCACAATCAATGTAATTGATATTACAGTTACTGACATATCTTCTCATATCAGTCATTAAATTTTGCCTTTTAAAATGTATAGCTATCTTAAAGGCTTTTAACTTATTTAAAATTCTTATAAGTCAAAATTATAGTTAAAAATTAAAATGTAGATTTTTTTTAATTGAAGAACTAAAAGCTTTGAAATTCCAAGATATCGGCAGTTTCTAAATTAGAATAAGTTAAAGGAAAAGAACCTAACATTTTCTTACAAGAAGTGGGTGGGAATAATGTCATATAGTCTATAACAGAACCCTTAAAAAGGTCAGACAATGGAGTCAGTGAGAACAAATTTTCTAGTTCTGCCCTTTCCATCTAACCTTGCTATGACCTCTTCAATTCCTACTCTGATTTCTCCCACCATGTTCAAGCATCTTACAAACATCTGAGTTTGGAGCCACACCAAAACTAGTGACAATCCTCCTTCCTCTTTCTAAAGCACTGAATGACAAAAATTACAATAGAATTTTTGAGAGCAGCTATTTAGCTTGGAGATCCTGTATGATCTTTAAATTTTAGACTGTTCAGATGGACAGCAATATGGCCTGACTTAACCAAGAAATCAAGGCTTCTGACTTAAATGCTCTTATGCAAACCTTGTTAAGGAATAAGGTACTGAATTGCATGTTCCAAGTTGCCTGTCATGTTACTGAATTCTAAAAGCCTCAATCTTGCAAATAATTTTTTAAATAATCTAGAAGTAGTCTAAACCCCTAGTAAGTCTAGATAGGACATGGATCCATGCTATCTTACATCTACCAAGCAGCTATTTACATACTGAAGCAACAGGGAAACCTTTCACTCTACCCATACTGATCAACCTACTTCAGACAAACCTGTGTTCATCCCTCTATGCTGGGGGGAACCTGTCTCCCTGTAACTTCTATCCACTGACCTTAATTCTGACTCTTGGTGCCAGGCAAGAACATACCTACTTCCATTTCCAAAAAGAGCATTTCAGATATTTCAACAAGCCACACAATCCCCCTAGAGAATTTTCTCTTCTCTAAACAAAATTTTTTCAATTCCTTAAACATAACTGTGATTTTGACACCTCTGGTCACTTTCCTCTGAACACATTCTTGATATAGGGAGAGTTCAGAACGGGCTGCTGCCTGAGACACAACAGGCCCTCTCCTGTGCACTAGAGGCCAAGGAGGTCAAAGACTGTCTCTAACCCTCTGGAAAGATTCCAACTTAATGTTTTACCCCAAGGCAACAAGAAGCTGGGGACCACCAAAATGCAGGAGGCCACTTGACATACCTGGTGAACTTCCTGAACAATCCCCTTTTGCTTTTGTATTTCCTAGTGAGTTCTACTCTCTTGCTAATTAAAGACACTTGAAAGGGGGTCCACTCAGAACCCCCTTCCCAACAGTACAAATTCAATCAGTGTCCAGTCTGCAGTGCAGCTCTCCCTGTCCAGGAGACTGTCTCCTGCTTTGCTTTCTGTCTCCATTTTCTCTAACAAACTTAAAAAATTGCACTCTTAACACTCAAGAATTCTTTCTTGAACTGTTCACCACTGGACCTCACATCATTCTAACTTGTTTATAACCATTTTAAACTACTATGTCCATACCTGAATATACCTGAAATGTGATCTCACTAGGGGAAAATCATTAACCCTTTTCTTTGAGACCTCCATTAGTGAGGCTTAAGAACACATTTATTTTGCTTTATTGCTGTTTGTTTTTGACAGTCACACCACATCAGATTTTAGTAAGCTTAACACTGACTAAATTTTTAGTTATATGTGAAGTAAGTCTCTTCCACTAGACACATAGCAGGAATCTTTCAGACTAAAGTGCAGGACTTTATATTTATCCCATTCAATGCAACTGTATTTTATTTTATTTTTAGGTGTTCACACTGATTGTTCCCCATCTCCCACCCCCAAACCAGAACTCAAACCCAGCGGCATGGGGTCTGTGCTACTCTGAAGGCAATTGCTCTAACTGCCACTCCACCAGGGCATGTCAGAAACATTTTATTTTATTTAGTTGTTTATCATGGTTGTTTCCCCAGGTCCCACATCTTGAACCAGGGACCTTGAGTTGTATGTGGACTACACGCTATGAACTAAACCCCTAGGACACCAGGGCCAACTTCAATGTAATCTCGTTAAATTAGTCCAAGGATTGCAGCCAACTGAATCTTTGGGGATTCTAATTCACTATTTATATATCCACTATCCTCACTGCTCATCATGATGTACAAATTTGAAACATATGCCTTCTCTACTGCATACAAGTAATTGATAACAATGATCAGAATAGAGAAAAGTACCAAGTCCTGTATTAAGACTATAGATAAGTCCCTTTACATTTAAAATAATAAATTTTCCACTTTCCAGGACATATTTTTTCCATTTTGACAATATCACCATGGAACTTAGCAAAACCTTCAGAGAACTTCAAAAGTGGCATATTTATCACATTTACTTCATCTCTGAAAGGAGCAGATCTGTCCAAAATGGACTCAGGTTAGTTTAGCATGACTTTCGATGATAATGGTGACATCAAACCGGACTCTGTAAACAAACCATGATTTTTGTCATGTTTTTGAGTATTCCTAATGCTCACTATTAACCAGATTAATCTGTAGCTTGAAAAAAATAAAATAAAATTTACACTTGCCCATCTCTAGGTATCTTCTCTAAATCTCCCTGGATCCTGATTCTGTTGATTCTTAAAGAAATACATTTTAAATTTAATTATTAAATAATTTTAATTAATTCAATTCTTAAATCATTATTATTAGTGGAAATACAGATTTTTCTTTTCCTTTCTTTGAAATTTCTGAGTAAGAAGACTTTAGAGGAGTGCTATTTCTCCTTCCATATGCTTTTTACTACTTTTTCAATGCTTCTATAATCCTCAATCTGGTTCTAATCTGGAACTACATTAGTATTTTGCCGGAAATCCAATTATTTTTGATGAGTTATCTATTTTGTATTTTGAACAGGTTATCTTAGTCCTGGGCATTAATATTCAGTATCTCAAAATCTGTCTATTCATCATACAAATAGCACATTTGGTTTCAATAAAAGTATACTCTGATTTCTATGTTTATTAACTCTAATCACACACATTAAAAACATATATACCATGCTGAAACAACTAGACAGCTACATGGAAAAAAGCATACTTCAACATCAACATAAAATTAAACCTCACACCACCACAAAAAATTAACTTGATATGGATCACAGGCCTAAATGTAAATGCTAAAATTAAAAAAGAGAGACAACATCATTGGCTTTTCAGTAGGCAAAGATTACTTAGAACATAAAAACATAGACTATAAAATAAACATTGATAAATTTGATCTCATCAAAATTAAAAATTGTTCTTAGAAAATTATGAACATGAAGCAAGTCCTGGTGGAGGACTGGTTTGGTCAATCGCCTTTGGCCAAGAGCACAAGCCCCATACATCCCAGGGATCCAGGATGGGCAACCAAGATAAACAACTAAATAAAAAAATGGGAGGGAGGGAGGGAGGAAAGAAGGAAGGAAGATGAAAAGTTAAAAAACTGGAAAAAAAATATTACTAATGCTTTTACCTGGTGCACCCTAGCGGAGTACCCGTTAGGTCAATGGACTCCAAAGGAGGCAGGCCACATACCCTTGGATTTGAGTCCTGAGCCCAGAGGAAACAACCAGTGTGAACAACTAAATAAAAACAAAATAAAATGCTTCTTCCTCTTCTGTCTTCCCACCTGCCTGCCTACTTGCCTTCATTCCTGCCTGCACCTTTCCTTTAAAAATAATAACAATAATGCTTTTATCTGCCAAAGTGGTCATATCCAGAATATGTAAAGAATTCTTCCAAATTAATACTAAACAACCCAAACTGCTTAAAACTGGGTAAAATATTTGAATACACAGTGCAAATCTTAATATAAATAAGATATATAATTGGTCAAAAAGCACATGAAAAGATACTGATATTATTAGTCATAAGGAAAATGCAAATCAAAATAAGATACTACTACATACTTGTCAAAATGGCTAAAATTTTCATTAAAATTTTTGATAAGCTGGTTAACAAATTTAAGGCAAATGTTGAGACTGTAAATTACATTTCCAATGACACAGAAAGACAAATCTGTATATAAAGTTCAACTAAGTATTAAACATTCATTTTTAACAATAAGCTTAATATATTAAATGTGACCTAATTTATCTACTCATGTAAATATTAAAAACATCATACGCAACTGGGAAAACTTACAGCAGAAAATTTTCTCTCTTAACTTCTACAAATTATTTAAGACCTTAAGCATTTCTTTCATAAATAATAAAACAATGAATAACTCAAATCTAAAGCTAAAATGCATTCTATCCGAATTAGAGTGTAAAACACCATTTGTGAAGTACCTACTCTACATATGAGGTACAGGCTTGATTAGTGAAATTATTTTCTAAAAACTGTACAATCAAAAGTAGGAAAAAATATAATATACACAAAAACATCATGTATTGAAAGTACTGAAACCTAAATCCCACTGTGCTAAATATGTTAAAAACTTTTCCCCAAAATACACAGTGGCTGATTCACATTCTTGGTCCTTTTTTTTTTCCCTCCCAAACCTCTCTACCAGTTTTTTTCATGATAGGCATTTTCATATAATAACAAAGCCCTTTACTTTGTTACTAAGGGAAGAAGACATTCAAATTCTAACACTAAAATTATTTTATATGAAGTAGTGGCTATACATATAGTCTTTAGAATCCAATCAAACTTCTGTAACATTATAACACAGTACAGCTGTGTTGTGGCAAAGCTCCCCTCTCCAATATACTAGTCACATCAGAAAAGTTAGTGTCCCAACAAATAGTTTACATATTTAAATAATCAATGGCTTGCCAAAAATACTTTTTTGTTTTTGAGATTGCTTCGAAGACCTCTTTCCAAAATTTCACGTGGAAGGAGTCATTCTAAAGTAGAGTAATTTTCTTTACAAAATAGGAAATTCAAGATCCTATCCACAGTAGGTATATATTAACTTCTCACAAATTTAAACTATTTGACAAATTAGGGCCTAACTTGTAACAATTTTAAATTGAAAATCCTGAATAGTGGAGAGATTTGTTATAGGATATCTAACATAGTAACTGCTAGTGATGTTGTCTTGCTCTGTATCATATAGGTCAATTCCATTCCTATTAAAAAGCATTTAGCGTACACCCTGGTGGAGTAGCGATTAGGTCAGTCACCTCCAAAGGAGCACAAACCACATACTCTGGGTAGAGGGTAGAGTACCAGGTGGGTAGAGTGTGACAACCAGTGTGAGCAACTCAATAAAATAAAATAAAATGCTTCTTGTTCCTCTCTCTTCTTGCCTGCCTGCCTAGCCTTCATTCCTGACTGTAACTTGCCTTTAAAAAAAAAAAAAAAGAAAGGCATTTAGTTTCCCATACAGGTTCCAAGATGGGGGATTGTTAAGATTTTGAGCTCATCTCCCCACTGGCAAAACTAAAATACACCTATTAAGCAACTATGAGGTTTGAAAGACTGTTAAGATCTCAAGGTCATCTCCCCATAGACAAAACTAAAAATACCTATTAAGCAATTATGACCTTTGAAAAGGAACAGAACCTGCTTCTCTGCAAAGGACAGACACACACCTTCATAAATGAGAAAAGAAACCCATCTGTCTCAGCAACATGTTGTCATGTTCAAAGACCCCAGGGCAAGAGGGAGAATTCAGTGATACCAGCACTAGCCCAGAGCTGAGGTCTTTCCCACTTGGTGGGTGCCCCCATACCTGGGAACTGGTTTTCAGTAACTGAACTAAAACCCTGTGTGGGTAGAAATAGGGATGGTCACCTTGTGAACTGAGACACTACTTCCTCATGGTGCACAGTGGAGACACAAACTGAGGAAAGACCTCAGAGGGAAATATTGCCCCCTCCTCCATTAGCACACTTGTGCCAAACTGTTGGTATCTGCCACTGCCTATTCCATGGGTTGATGGAAAATGACAAGCACTACTGCAGTTCCCAGCAGGGAGCATTCCATTCTATAGCTGTCTCTGGGAAGACAACTGGACAGCCTTCACAAAATGGTCCATCAGCCTGGGGCTACTGCTGAACAGTTTTACAATCTGCTTGTTACATCCTAGAACTCCCCCAGGGCTTGTCTACTACTCCCTACTGGGACTGCTATTCCTCTAGAGAACAGAGGGATTTTCACAGAGAATTGTACTTTAACAGTTCCCAGCTCATTATCTCGTGTGGCCACTGTTGGGACTGTGGCCCACTGGTGGACTGGGTTCACAACTCTCAGGTCTCTCTTCTTGTGCCTTGTTTTTCTTGTCCATGACTCTAGGGAAACTTCTGCATTCCCTATCCCAACTCCAACTGTAGACTGGACTCCTGAGTCTCAACATAACAATCCTAATGAATGCTGACATCACAAAACTAAAGGAAGTCCAGCATTCCAGAGCCATACCCAGATCTATACTGTGGAACTTGATATTCTAAAATAAGACCTTTACACAGGGAATCCTAAACTAGAGAAATAAACATTGAATGCCAACAGATTGAAGAGACTGAGAAATATACATGAGATGATGGACTAAACAGAACCTTAGGAGAATATATGAAAGCAAAAGAATTAAGCAAACTACCTGAAAAGACTTCTAAGCAACAGTTTAAATGATTCACATTGAAATTAGAATAATGGAGGAACCAAAAGAAACAAACAAAAAACCTACAACAAAGATAGAGAAAATATAAGGCAGTTCCAATAGAATTCACTTAGGTGAAAACCATAATAGCATAGCTAAAGAACACAATAGAGGGGCTCAAAAGGGCTGAAAGTCTTCAATAAAATCAGGAAGCTAGAAAATAGGTCAGTGTAATGTGCCCAAGCAGATTAGCAAACAGAAATAAATGAAGACAGCATACAAGACCTGTGGAATACCATTAAGAGGAACAATATTTGCATCACTGGCAGACCATAGGAGAAGAATGAGAAAAGAGGGCAGAAACAGTATTTAAAAAAAAACCAGCTTCTGAGAATTTCCCTAACCAGGAAGAAAACAGACCCAGGAAACTCAAACATCTAGGAAGCTCCAAACACAAGAAGCTCAAAGAGCTCCAACAAACAGATTTATACGCCAGGACAGACTGTTATTAAAATGTCAAAAATACAAGATAAAGAGAGAATCTCAAAAGAAGCTAGAGAAAAACCGAGTTACATCAAAGGAGACCCCATAAGACTGACAGCAGATTTCTTAGCTAAAACTTTTTAGGTCTGAAGAGAATGGCATGATATAGTCAAAGTGCTAAAAGAAAAGGACTTCCAACCAAGGATAGTCTACCTTGCTAGATTATCACTTACAATTAAATGAATGATAGTTTTACAAACAAAAGTTAAAGGAATTCCTCAACACAAAACTACCTAACAAATATTTAAGAAACTTCTATAAAGTGAAATGAAAATCTACTTAGAAGCAGCAAGACATCAAAAACATAAAATGTGGGAGGAGATAAAAATGTGGACTATAGAAGAGCTCAAGACTTACTTTCAAGAAAAATTGGTCATAAACATATAAACTCTTATGTAAACACCAGAGTAACCACAAATCATAAATTCATAACAAAAAAGAAATTGAAAAGGGAAAGCAAAAGCAGCATAAATGCTTCCACGGCACTGAAAGAGAAGAAAATAGGTACTGTCTGCAACAACACTCTTAAGACAATTAACAAAATGGCAATAAACAGTTACATATCAGTAATCACCCTAAATGTTAAAGGACTGAATTCATATATCAAAAGGCACAGAGTGGTTGAATGAACTAAAATACATAATCCAACTTTCTGCTGCAGAGAGGAAACTCAATGATTGAAATAAAATGGTTGATCTTACAAATGATAACCTAAAAAGAAGCACGTACAGTCAAACTTATATGAGAAAAAATACTTACAACTAATGAAGGTAACAAAAGACAGGGATAAACATTACATAAAGATTAAGGGGTCAATTCAGCAAGAAAATATAACTCTTATTAGTGAAATATATACCAAATGAAAAAGCATCAAAATACAGAAAGCAAATATTAACAAAACTAGAGCTATTATCAACAATACAATAATAATAGGAAACTTCAACACCACACTTAAAACAGTGGACAGATAAAACCAGGCAGAAAATTAATGGGGAAACAACAATTTTAAATAACAAATTAGAACAGATGGGTTTAATAAACATTTATCAAATACTTCACCCAACAACTGCAGAATTGACATTTTTCTCCAGTGCTCATGGAACATTCTCAAGGATAGATCATATGCTGGGAAACAAAACAAGTCTCAATGAATTTACAAAGACTGAAATCATATCAAGGATGATCTTCTCTAACCAAAAGGGATAAAACTAGAAATCAACCACAAAAACAAAAAGCTAGAAAATGTCAAAATATATGAAAGTTACACAATATGCTTCAGAATGACTATTGGGTAAAAGAAAAAAATCAAAGGAGAAATTAGAAAGTACTTGAAGACAAATCAGAATGAAGACATAAGTTACCAGAACTTATGGAATGCAGAAAAAGAAGTACTAACAGGGAAGTTTATAGTAATTCAGGCCTTCCTCGAGAAATAAGAAAAATCACACAAGTCTAATTCTAATCTAAAGCAACTAGAAAAGAAAGACAATTGAAGCCAAAAGTCAGTAGAAAGAATAATAAAAATTCTAGCAAAAATAAAAAGACAATTCACAAGATCAATGGACCCAAAATCAGGTTCTTTGAAAAATAAGCAAAATTGATAAATCTTTGACTAGGCTCACTAAGAAAAAGAGAAAACTCTCATAACTAGAATCAGAAATGAAAGAGAAGTCACAACAGAACCTCAGAAATATAAAGAATCATAAGAGACAACTATGGACAACTATACACAATTAAATTGGATAACCTAGAGAACATGGACAGCTTTTTAGAATCATACAGCATGCCAAGATTAATTCAGGAATAAACTGACAACCTGAACAGACCTATCAAAAGAAAGGAAATTTAAGAAGTTATCAAAAATCTCCCCAAAAACAAAAGGCCAAGACCAGATGACTTCCCTAGTGAGTTTTACCAAAACTTCAAAGAATACCTATTCTTCTTAAACTCTTCCAAAAAATTAAAGAATAGGAAATATTTCCACTTTCTATGAGGTCAACATTACACTGGCACCAAACACAGACAAGAATGTCACCATGATAGAAAATTACAGACCAATATCTCTAATAAATGTAGATGCAAAATCCTCAACAAAATTATTAGCAAATAGAATCTAACAATATGTAATAAGGATCATACACCAATATCAAATGGGGCATGCCCTCATGGAGTAGCAGGTAGGTCAACTGCTTCTGAAGGAGCACAGATCACATATACCTGAATTCAATTCCCAGGTCTGGGGGGAGTAACAAGTGTGAACAACTACTTATAAATAAAATAAATGCTTCTTCCTCCTCTCTCTTTCTACCCGCCTGTCTGTCTATTTGACTTCATTGATGCCTGCACCTTTCCTTAAAAATTAAAAAATAAAATAAAATCAAGTGCAAATCTAATAATGTAATAGACCACATCAACAAAAGCAAGGAAAAACATCGTATGATCATATCAATAGATGCAGAGAAAGCATTTTACAATCCATTCAGCACCCATTTATGATAAAATCTCTCCATAAAATTGGGATGGAAGGGGCATACCTTAACATAATAAAGGCCATAGAGGATAAACTCACAGCCAACATCATACTCAATGGTGAAAAACTGAAAGTATTTCCTCTAAGATTAGGAACAAGGGAAGGAAGGTTGTCAACTCTCATTACAGCTATTAAACTTCATACTGGAGGTCCTAACCAGAGTAATTAGGCAAGAATAAGAAATAGAAGAATCCAAACTGGAAAGGAAGAAGCAGAACTATCATTTTTGCTGATGACATCATCAAATACATAGAAAAACCTAAAGTTTCTACCAATAATGACAGCTACAAAATTAACATACAAGAATCTGTTACACTTTGGGTGCACCCTGGTGGTGTAGCAGTCTAGTACACCTGAGAGCAGTCCCACAACATCCCAAGGTCAAGGGTTCAAAACCAAGGGCCAGGGAAAAAAAAATATGAAAAACTAACTAAAAATAAATAAAGAGCTTCCTCCTCCCCTCTTAAGAACAAATCTGTTACATTTATATGAAAACAATACCACAGAAGGGAATGAAATCAAGATAACTATACCATTTATAAAAGAAATAAAAGATAAATACCTTGGAATATACTTAATAAAGGAGGTGAAAGACCTGTACAATGAAAACTATAAGAGGAAGAGATAAAAAGATATTCTGTGCTCATGATTGGGAAGAATTAACATTGCAAAAAATGACCATCTTATCTAAAACAATACACAAGTTTAATACAATACTCATCAAAATCTCACTGACATTTTTTGAAATAGAACATAAAATTTTTAATATATGTTTGGAATCACAAAATATCTCAAAGAAGTCAAATCATCATGAAAAAACAAAAAAAAGTGGAGGTATTGCACTCCAGATACTGAACTACACTATGAAGATATAGTGATCAAAACTGTATGGTATGGAATAAAAAACACAGATAAGAGGAATAGAACTGAATCACCAGAAATAGATTCAAATAGATAGATAGATAGATAGAAAAAATTGATAGATATCCATTTAATTTATGACAAAGGAGCCAAGAGCTTAAGATGAAGAAAAGCCTTTTCAACAAACAGTATTGGCAAACTGAACAGTCACATGCAAATGAATGAATCTAGACTATTCTCTAAAACCATACACAGAAATTAATTCAAAATGGATTTGAGACTTGGACATAAGGCCAAAACTCATACAATATTTGTAAGAAAACATGGACAAGGTGCACCCCGGTGGAATCAGTTAGGTAAATCACTCTGAACAACACAGATCACATACCCCTGGGTTCAAGTCTGGTCCAGGGGAAAGGTGATCTGTGAACAATTAAAATGGAAATAAAATAAAATGTGTCTTACTCCTCTTTTTGCCTGTTGCCTACTCATCTTGATTCCTCCCCGTACCTTACCTTAAAAAAAAAAAAGAAAAAGAAAACATAGGCAATAGGTTCCATGGTATCAGTTTTAGAGAGATCTTCGGTGGTGACGCAACTCCAGTGGAAAGGATAACAAAAACAAACTAAACAAATGGGACTACCATACACTAAAAAACTTCTACACAGTAAAAGAAACTATCACAGAAATAAAACAGCATTCTACTGGATGGGAGAAGACATCTGCATATCATACATCTGACAAAGGCTTATATATGTGTGTGTGTGTGTGTGTGTGTATGTGTGTGTATTATGTGTATATATATATATAAAAAGAACTTATAAAATCTAACAACAAAAAAACAAACAACACAATCAAAAATGGGTAGCAGAACTGAATAACGTTTGTCCAAAGAAGACATTCAGATGGCCAATAGGCACATGAAAAGATGTTCTTCTTCACTTATTAGAGAAATGCATATCAAAATAATAATGAGATATCACTTCACACCAGTGAGAATGTCTATTATCCAAATGACTAGAAACAACAAATGTTGGCAAGCATGTGGAGAAAAGGGTGACCTTTTTATACTCTTGGCAGAAGTATAAATTGGTGCAAGATTTATGGAAAAATCTCAAAAATTTTAGAATAAAAATTCCTTATTATCCCATCTCCCATTACTGGGCACTTACCCAAAAAGCATAACAACACTAATTTGCAGAGATATATGTACCCCCAGGTCTATTGCAGCATTATTTGCAATAGCCAGGAATTGGAAACTGCCAATAATCAGATGAATAATGAAGATGCAGAGTGTGTGTGTGTGTGTGTGTGTGTGTGTGTGTGTGTGTGTGTGTGAGAGAGAGAGAGAGAGAGAGAGAGAGAGATATGGAATACTACACAGCCCTAAAAATGATGCAATTCAGTCATTTGTGACAATATGGATAGAACCAGAACAGGTTATGCTAAGCGAAGTAAGGAGAAAGACAAATATCAGGTGATCTGACACATACACAGAATATAAAGAAACAAGCAAAACAGATGAAACGAATTATCAGCCCTTGGATACTGACAATAGAATTGATGTTACCAGCAGGGAACAGGGTGTTGAGCAGGAACAAGAGGTAATGGCAGGGTCCAATGGACAGCGGTGGAAGACTTTGGTAATTTGGTGGTGGGTATGGTGTGTTCTTATATATTTGAATGGTGAAACTATATATATGGACTTATATTATTTTATAAATGAAGTCACCTCAATAAATATTAAATAAATAAAGACATCTAGTTTTTACTCTTATTAGATGAGATCCACAATTTTGTCAAAAGTCTCATAAAGATTCAATAGCAGTAATAACCCAATCATCTACCAGAACAATCCTAAGACCATACACAATTAAGACCAAATCTTTGAAAATTAAAAAAAATAAAATAAAAAAACCAAGACTGAGAAACTGTTATACAACTAAATGCAATGTGATATCCTATATAAGATGCTAAAATAGAGAAAGGATAATAAAATCTGAATAAAGTTTAGTTAAAAGTACACCAATGCAATTCCTTAGTTTTGACAAATTTACCAGAGTAAGGTAAGATGAGAACAATTAGGGGAAACTGAAGCTGAGTGATTGATAAATAGAAAATGTCTGCACTATCACTGCAACTTTTCTGTACATATAAAATCATTACAAACACAATGAAAACTTCACAGAAATTAGAATTAGGAGTTTTATGCAAAATATAAGGTTTTTAAGTAAAAAAAAAAATAGTATGTGCATATCAATAGGAAAAATAAAGGATACAGTCAGAAATAAATAAGCACAGATGAGTTATAATAAGAGGAAAGGCAACTACTTAACAAATAAAAAAACATTAAGTTTATGAAGAAAAAATTAAAACAAAGAGAAATATTTTGTATCAAATTAGCACATTAAAATAATATCATTGGCGCATTCAGGTAGAGTAGCAGTTTGATTCGCTGCCTGTAGCTAAGCACAGTCCACATACATCCCAGGGACCAGAGTTCACAACCCAGGGCCAGGGTGAATAACCAAGAGGAACACTAAATAAAAATAAATTTAAAATCATAGTAATAATAAGATCATTGGTAAAGTATGGTGAATGAGTCTGGTTCTGCCATGGATAAGGTCCATTAAGATGATCTTTGTATGAAACAAGTTAGTACAATATATCACAAGCCAAGAAATTGATTCAGTAATCCAATTTTTAGAAAATAAACTAAAGAGATAATCTGAAGCATAAAAAACTTTTATACAAAATAAGCTCACTAAAGCACTTCTGATAGTTAATGTTTCATGGGAACAACCTATAAGACATCCACCACAGAAATATATTTAATTTGGCACACCCACTTAATAGACAGTTATTAATCATGGAATTCATAGTTTATAAAAAATAACTTGAGGCGTTATGATTCAAAATTATATAAACAAAGCATATTACCAGTAAAATAAACAAAAATTATTTTCATAAATGAGATTAGAAGAGAAAGTACACCAAAAATATGAATAGTAGTTATCTCTGGGTGATGGGATTATTGGTTCTATTTGTCTATATTTTATAATTTTTATTACAAATGAATTGCCTTTATAAATGGAAAAACTATATTTTAAGAAACCCAAATGGAAAAAGCATAACTTAATATATAACATATTTGTATTTGGTTTTAATACAAAGATAATTATAAAATAGTTTGGTATATACTGAATATCATAAAAATTATTTAAATATATATAAAATCATTACCAAACTTTCTATAAAGTATACTAGTACTCCCCAAAACTACGATAATTTGGGCTCAGATTAGGTCCTTTCTTCAAGAGTCTAAAATATAGTGGAAACCAAGATTAAGTTATGAGAAAAAAGAACAGAAAAGAAATGTTTAAATACAAGCAAAGTAGTTGTGTATGGATGGCATAATCAGATATATCTCAGTTGAACCCTGTCTCCAATAACTGTGACCCAGGACAAGTCTCAACCTCTCTAAGCTCTGTTGTTTCTGTCTGTTATTTGGAGATAATAATACAGTCATGTGTTGCTTAGCAACAGGGATACTTCTGAGAAATGCATCAACAGGCAATTTCATTACTGTGTAAATGTCATGGAGTGTAATTACACACACCTAGCTGGTATAGCCTACTACATACCAAGGTTATGTGGCTAAGCCGATAGGGACCACTGTCATATGTGCAGTACATTGCTGATTGAAATGTTGTTAAGCAATAAATGACTATAGTGCTAATTTTTCAGAATTACTATGAGCTCTAAATAAAATATGCAAGCAAAACACCTGGTTAAATGTCTACTACATAATCAGTATGTAAATTTTAGCTATTTTTTAAAGCTATTCTTTGTGTTAATATTGACTGTGTAAGTGTTACAGATGGCTAGAGGAAGGAAAAGCTCAGTAACACCAAAAATTAATCAAGAGTTTATACAGAAGGTAAGAATTCAGCCAATATATGAAAGAAGAGTGGAACTGGGCAAGACTGGGCAGAGATGCAGAGCACTATGAAAAACTTAAGACATGTGAATAAGTAGGGCATGTTTATGAACAGTGAAGGGAACCATCTACAGAAGAGATGCAGAGGCACTTCTTATGGAAGGAAGCGAAATTTTTTAAAGAAAAAAATAAAGGTTTTCCAATTTGTAATACTTTTATGATTCATTAACATAGATTTACCTTCAAGGGAAAAACTTAAAGTGTAAGTTAAATTATAACATATCAAACAATACTATAAAAACACCCAAAAAAAAAAGTAATCGACAGAGTAATATTTAACAACTAAAATCTAAACAAGAACATAAAATGTATCTAAAACATCCAGCAGCTATTAAATAAAGAAATATTCATGTATATAGGAAGAATGCAAAAATAAAAACTAGAAAAAATTTTGTATTAAAAACTACAAATGAGAAAGATGTTATTCAATAAAGGTATAAAATGAAATTTCCTTAAATATTTATATAAACTTTACGATTTAGCTGTTCTTACCTATTATATGTTACAAAACTCTATAAACTTGAAATAATTATTTTTAAAATAATTCTAAATTAATGAAGACAGATTTCCATGATTTACAAAAATGCATAATTTCCAGGCATTTTTATATATCCAATCCTTATTTAGTAGAATTAATAAAATTTATTATATGATGGGAAAAAATGTTTTACAAAATGAACTACAATATCAGTTTTTCTTGTGTTAGCCTCCTATTTCTCTACTTGAAGTACTGGACACATTATTAATCATTAAAAACAACAAACTGTTAAGCCCAATACTATGCCTTGACATGTATCAGATATTTCTAAGCAAATGTAAACAAAACAAACCACTAAAGAGCTCACAAAACTTCAATAAGCTTATCATACACATATTGGCTAAGAAAGCAAGCTCTAAAGTCAGATAGCCTTATAGGTCCAAGATTTATTAATTTAAATCTCAATTCTAAACTCCATTAACAAGGTAAATATGTTGAGAAAGTTATATAACCCTTCTACAACTAAATATCTTCCTCTGTAAAATGGGAACAATAATTGTGTATACCCTCATTATATGATTATAAGAAATAAAACATGATGCCATCACATCACATAATCTAGCACAGAGCACATAATCATCACTATGTGCTTTCTTTAACACATTTAAATATTTAAGACATCTCTGGTGAAACACCAGCACAAGGGAGAGAGAAAAATGTAAAAAGGAAATTTTATCCTTTGATAACTTGAGCTATAGCAAATAGTAAGCAGAGTCAACTCCTATTCAGACAAACAAAACCTTACATTAAAGGCCTATTTACTTCAAATCCATTAACCCTTCATCATGTCCAGCTTTAAACCAAAAGTTAAAAATCATACTAAAATACGCAAAAAAAAAATACAATTTAAATGAACAAAGCAGTCAGAACTAGGCTCAATCTGGAAGAGACACTGTCAGATCAGAAATTTAAAACAACTGTGATTAACATCTAAGGATACTAATGAAAAAACTATGCATCATACAAGTACAAATGGGTAATATATAAGCAAAGAGATGAAAACTCTAAGAAAAAATAAAACAGAAAGGCTAGAAATAAAAGTATTTTTAGCAGAAATGAAAGACTGCCTTTGATGGGCTAATCAAAACACTGGATTTAGCCCAAGAAACAATCAGTAAATGCAAAAAAAAAAAAAAATCTAAAGAAACTTCCAAAACTGAAATGGAAATAGAAAAAAATGAAAAAAAAAAAAAAGAATAGTAAGAGTTTTGGAACAATTATAAAATATACATAATGGGAGTGTCAAAAAGAAAAGGAACACAAGAAATATTTGAAGAAATAATGACTGAGAATTTTCAAGAACTAATGACAGACTAAGCCTCAGATACTAGAAGCTTACAGAAAAACAAGCCAAAAAAATATTTAAAAAATACAGCTAGGAAGGGCTCACCCTGGTAGCCTAGAGGTCCAGTACACCCTGGGAAGCATCCCGCATACATCCCAGGGTGCTGGTTCAAGAACTAGGGCTGGGGAGAGTCAAAAATGAGAACAACTAAATGCAAATAAATAAAGCACTTCTTCCTCCTTTTTCTTCCTGCCTGCATCTTTCCTGTAAAAAAAAAGAATCTACACCTAAGCATATCATAGTCACATAATAGAAAATCAAAGACAAAGAAAAAAAAATCTAGAGGGAAAAACATCTTTCCATAGTAAAGCAAAGATAAAAAATACATCAGACTTCTTTTTAGACATAATGCAAGCAAGAAGAGCGTCAAGTGAAATATTTAAAGTGTTGAGGAAGCAGCATCAACTTAGAATTCTGTATCCAGTGAAATTATCCTTCAAAAGTGAAGGAGAACAATATAATGGCCATATATGAAAAACCCACAGCCAACATGATAGTCAATGGCAAAAAATTGAAAGCATTTCCTCTTAGGTCAGTAACAAAGAAAGGTTGCCCACTCTCACCACTGCTATAGTACTGGAGGTCTCAGCCAAAGAAATTGGGCAAGAAAAGGAAATAAAAGGAACCTAAATTGGAAAGGAGAAAGTAAAACTCTCATTCCTTGTAGATGACATGATTACATATATCGAAAATCCCAAAAACTCTTATCAAAAAACTTCGGGAATTCACCAATGAATACAGTAAAGTGACAGGCTACAAAATCAATGCACAAAAATCTGTTGCATTTTTATATGCAAACAACATGCTACAAAAAAACAAAATCACAAAAATCACACCATTTAAAAATAGAAGTTAAGTGAATGAAATACTGGATATATACCTAACAAAGGAAGCAAAAGATCTATGTAACAAAAACTACAAGTCATTCTTAAAAGAAATAGAGGAGGACACAAAATAATGGAAAGACATCCCTGCTTGTGGCTGAGAAGAATCAATATCATTAAAATGGCCATCTTACCCAAAGCAATATAGAGTTTAATATATCTCCATTAAAATTCCATGGGCTTATTTCCAGGAAATAGAACAAAAAGATCTTAAAATTTGTATGGAACGACAAAAGCTCCTGAATAGCCAAAGCAATCAGTAGAAAAAAGAATCTGGGGGGATTACACTTCTAGACTTTGAACTATATTACAAAGCAATAGTGATTAAAACAGTATGGTACTGGAATAATAACACAGGCACTGATCAGTGGAACAGAACTGAATCACCAGAAAACGATCCACTCACATACAGTCAGTTAATATATGACAAAGGAGCCAAAGCATACAATGGAAAAAAGGAAAGTCTCTTCAACAAATGGTGTTGGGAAAACTGGATAGCCATATGCAAAACAATGAAGCTAGACCACTCTCTAACACCATTCACAAAAATTAATTCAAAATGGATTAGAGACTGGGACATAAGACCAGAACCAAAAAGCTCTTAGAAGACAACACAAGAAAAATTTTCCAAGACATCAGTCCTAGAGAAGCCTTTGAGGATCAATTCCACCATCAAGGGAAACAAAAAGAAAAATAAACAACTGGGACTACATCAAACTAAGGAATTTCTTCACAACAAAAGAAAACATCACCAAAACCAAAGGAAACCTACTAACTAGGAGGACATTTGCATTTGATACTTCCCACAAAGGCTTAATATCTAAAATATACAAAGAACTCATAAAACTCAACAACAGAAGAACAGGCAATCCAATCAAAAAATAGGAGGAGGAATTAAAGAGACACTTTTCTGAAGAGGACATACAGATGGCCAACAGGCACATGAAATTAAGTTCCTACTCATTGGTTATCAGGGAAATGCAAATTAAAACAAGGAGATATCACCTTACACTTGAAAGACTGGCTAGCATCCAAAAGTCTGGACACAACAAATGCTGGCAAGTATGTGGAGAAAAAGTAACACTTTTGCACTGTTGGTGGGAGTGTAAATTGGTGCAACCCCTATAGAAAAGTCTGGAGATACTTCAAAAAACTGAAGGTGGAAATCCCATATGATTCCATCGTTCTGAGCATCTAGCCAAAAGGTAGAAAAGCACCCATCAGCAGAGATACATGTGTTCGCCTGTTTATTGCAGTCCTACTCACAGTCACTAAGAACTGGAAATTACCCAAGTGCCCAACATCAGATGAATGGATAAAGAAGATGTGGTAGATATACAGCCCTTAGAGGAGATGAAATCCTGTCATTTGAATCACATGGATGGAACTAGAGGGGATTAAGCTAAGTGAAACAAGTCAAAAGAAGGAAGATAGATACCAGATGACCTCACTCATAGGTGGAATATGAATAGATAAAACAAAGGAAAAGACAAAACATAACCAACCCTGAAACATTTGCAACAGAAATGAGGTCACCAAAAGGGAAAGGTGTGGGCAGAGGCACATGGTGGTAGAGTCCACTAGACAATGGAGAAAAACACTTGTGATTTGGAGGAGGGCATGGTGTGCTTAAATATATCTAAGAAATGGGGAACCTATACAGAGAAATTTATTTTAATGTGTAGAACAACTACAATAAAAAAGTGAAGGAGAAACCAAGTTTAGGAAATTTATCACTAGACCTCTCTTGGAAGAAATATTTTTAAAAACCCTTTAGAAAGAAAGAAAATTATATTGTCAATGGATTATAATACATATTTCTTAAGAAAAAATTTTAGAAAACACTTATAAGTGACTAGTAAACATATGAAAAGATAGTAGCTAAGCATCATTCACCAGCTAGAGAAATGTAAATCAAAACCAAAGTGATATACCATGCTACAACCACAAGGACTGCTAAAACAAAACAGACAATAAGATATGTTGGTGAGGATGTAGAGAAATTGGAAGCCCTATGCACTACTGGAAGAAATGTAGTCATTACAGCTCCTCAAAAAGTTAAAATTACAATATGACCCAGCAGTTCCACTTTTAGGTATAAACTTATATTTTTAGGTATATATTTAGGTATATAATTAACAGTTCTTATCAACATTACTCATAATAGCCAAAAAAGTAGAAACAACTCAAATGCCCATTTAGGCTAAATAATATCCAATATATCCTTATATTCATACAACAGAGTACTATTTGTCAATAAAAAGGAATAAAGTATTGATACATGCTACACATGGATGAACCCTGAAAGTATTGTCACAAAATCAGTCACAAAAGACCATATAGTAAGATTTTATTTACCTAACACTCATGAATAAGCGAGTTTAGAA
This sequence comes from Solenodon paradoxus, assembly GCA_004363575.1. Lineage (NCBI taxonomy): Eukaryota > Metazoa > Chordata > Mammalia > Eulipotyphla > Solenodontidae > Solenodon > Solenodon paradoxus. The sequence continues at coordinate 1,154,706 of RJWH01000140.1, forward strand.
AGAGAAAAATAGATCATGACTGCATAGGGCAAAGGTGGGTAGAAGTAGGGGGCAAATGGAAGAAGATAAAGAGAGGGGAGATTCAGTGAAAAAGAATGACAACTGAGTATGGAGTTTCTTTGGGAGAAGTGATGAAAATATTCTACAATCAGTTATGATGATGGTTGTACAAATCTAGGAATACATGAAAGGCCAGTGAACTGGTCTTTAAAGGGTGAACTTTAAAAGGCTGAATTGTATACTACATGAATTATATTTCAATAAATTTTAAAAAATAAAAAGGAATCCAGAATAATTAAACTAGCTACATTCAAGGGAGGAAAGGATAGGGAGGTGGAAACAAGATAGATGGGGCAGGGAAGATTAAAAAATAGTCTTTACTTGGGGAACCAAATTCAAATTTCATTGATTAATTAATTCAATAAGGATGAGAGGATTTTCAAAAGTTAAATACAAAGAAAATTATTTGCATATATTTTCAACTAAAAAACAAAAAAACACTAAAAACTAAACTAGTAGATAAAAGTATAAGGAATAGGATATTTATACACAGAAACATACATTGATATGACACAGCAAATATATAGCATCCACTTTGAAATTAACCATGAGGAAACAAAAGACAAAAATCAATTGAGAACTATTTTTCAAAAATGTCCAGGTTATAAAAATAAAGACTAAAGAACTCACCATATTAAAGAGGCTTTATATAGAGATGTGACAGTATAACATGAACTGGATTAGATTCTGGTCTAGAAAAAAAAACACTCTTCTTTTACTATAAACTGAATTACTGAATAATTGGAGAAGTTTAAGTTTGGCCTACAGGTTAAGTACTGATTAATATCATTTCCTGATTTGATAAATTGAACTATGATTATGAAAGAAAAAATGATCTTATTTTTAGAAAACAGACTGATATATTTATGCTTAAAGGAGCACCATAGTTAATGTTAAGAAAAAAAATAACATAAAAAGAGAGCAAGAAAATGACAAGATATATATAGAATTCTTAGTATTATTTTTGCATCTTTTCTATATACTGAAATTATTTCAAAATAAAGCTTCTTTTAAAAAAGAAACAATGTTTTAACGATGTACCTCTTGTCAGAACCTTAGTACCAAGGGTAGTACTGAGATCAAAAGATTTTAAGTACCTATAATTCCTAACTGATATAAATAAATAATAAGATCAAGTCTTTCTTACAGAAGCATTCAAAATAATAAATATAGAAGGAATAAGGGAAAGAGAAATTCATCGTTGGAACAAAGTAATAATTACTGCAGGCAAAATCTACTAATGAATTTAAAGTTAGTAGCTGAAACTTCAGAGTAAGAGTATTTTCATAGCCTCCAATGTATCTCCCCTCAAAATTTATTGTGGTGTTGTCCTTTTATTGTTGGTATTGTCGTTTCTGTTTTAAAGAGAAGAAGGAAGGGGTGGGGGGTGGATAAGCAGCATTATTTTTATAATTTGTTTTATTTTTGCCCCCCAACCTACACTGGTCAAGAAATCAGATCCTTGCTTACACAGTCTATACCCCAACCATCTCACTGTGCACCTCTATGTTGGTTTTAAGATTGTCTACAAATTCTTTCAGACTCTCCTCCCTGCAGGAAATGGTACTTAATTCTTCTCCCCGTGTGTATATATACACACACACATATATATATTATGTGTGTATATATATATATATGTATATATATATGACAGTGACCGAATGCAAATTATTAGAGTATGGAAATGGAAAAATAGCAACTTACAGTAGAGAAATGTGGCAGATTCCTTAACCAAGTGATCAACACAATTAGCAAATCAAGTTACTGTCATGTGCCCTCATGATATGATATGGTGAGGGCACTCCACTTTTGTGGTGTCTTCCCCAAATCCATAACTGCAGTCTAATTAGAAAACATTAAACTCAATTTGAGGGACACCTGAAAAATTCTTAATCAGAATTCTTTAAAATGATCAAGGTCAACAGATGGAACAAAGTCAACCCCTGGACACTTGCAATAGAACTGAGGTCACCAAAGTGGAACGAGGTGGGGAGGAGGGTGGCAGAGCCCACTGGGCAATGATGAGAACACTTGGTGACCTGGTAAAGGGCAGTGTGTTGACATTCATCTGAAGAATGGGGAACCTATGCATATGAGTTTATCCTAATGTGTAGAATAAGTTACTACAATAAAAAAAATGAAAAAAAAATTTTAAATCAAAGTAATAAAAAACGATGAATGATAAAGTGTAATAGAATAGAGAAGACAAAGGAGATGTGACTACTAAATGTAGTATGTGTCCTTGATATTATACCAAGGAGTAAATGAAAAGAAGCATTAGTAGTCAAACTGATAAAACCTGAATTAAGTCTGTAATTTGGCCCAACAGTATATAAAATGCTAATCTTTTCATAAAAGGCAATGGTAAATTTATTTACCCTAATTTTACCCAAAAGAAGCTGCATAGAGTATATAAGAACTCTATATATTATCTTCGTAATTTCTGTAAACTAAAATAATTTCAATAAAGTTTAAAAAATAAATGAATTAACCAATTTTAAAAGATTATTTTGTAAATCTGAGTACTCTTTAAATTAAAGCTGAACCAATTTCCAAATTCACTTACTGCATGAATAAACTCAGTTTTAATTAAGTAACTTTGAGACAGTATTACTACATGGTCTCTACATTTAATGATTTTTAGAGGGAAATAGAGAAGAATAAAAGATAACATTTGAGAGAAAATATCTGCATGTGCAAACAAGATTTTGGAAGCTTTAGGGAAATGGATGGAAAAGATTAGTAAAACGGAATAAGGAAAGAGTTTAAAGATTAAAATGATCATACTAACAGAATCCTATAAGCAAAGGATCATTTTAGAAGGATAATTATGGCAATAATATAGACAAATATCCAGAAGGACCTAGGAAAGGGTCAAAGGCGATCACAAAAGCCTACACCAGAGGTTCCCAAACTTTCTCAGTTTATAGGCCCTTGCTGTGTCAGCACTTTTTTCAGAGACTGAGAGAAATCAAGCAACCATTCTGTTTATTAAGTACTCCGAGTCCAAACAATCTAAGAAGGATGTATGTCCTAACAACTCAGCATCTGTGGTGGGTACTGCACAACTTCTCAAACCTTAGAATCTGATTGGACAATGCCTTCCTCTTTTCCTGTTCCATACAAACTTTCACATGGTACATGCTGCCTGTCACAGGAACTACCAAAAACTCAGCTTTGTAAAAGGATGGTGTCACTGAAAGAAAAGTAGCAACGTAATTTTGAAAACGAACTCCATTAAGCTAGTAGTTTGTGTAGTTTCCAACAAATGTTGATTTCTTCAAAATTTTTAAGAATCTCTTGGCATAACTGTGAATTCTTCATTGTGCCTGACAAGTTTCTAGGTGTATAATTGGAACCATGGGTCTTGGAAAAAGATGACAAAGGATGCCACCGAACCAGTGGCAACAGGAATTGCTACGCAGTATCTGCAAAATTTTACTTCACATACTTGAGAAAGAATCAAAGGTGGTAGTCTGAAAACCTAGCTTGATGATCTTAAGCAATTGAGTAACTTCAAAAACATCAGATTTGCTAGCACCACTCCAGACCTAGAAAATCAGGACTTTAGAAATCTCTGTATCTGGCAAGTGTTCCAGTAATTCTGAAGGCAGTTGGAGAGGAAATGGCTAAAACAGCATTGTCCAGTTAAACTTTTTGCGACCATGAAAATGTTTCATATGTACTGTATGGAGCCATATGTGGCTACTGAGTATATGAAATGTGACTGATATAACAAAAAAAGGAAAAAAAAAAAAGAATTTCCAATTTAGTGTAAAATTAGATGTAAATAGTTACATATGGTTAGTTGCTTCTATACTGGACAGCACAGAACCTGATGATTATATTAAAAATCCATTCTTCTAAATTTTCTCAATGGTACCCTTAAGTTAAATTAGGTGACCAGAAACTAGGTTCCTCAGTCATATGCTTTCACAAACTTTTTTATAAAAGATTTACATAAACATTATTCAAATTTAAGTCTTTTTAAGAAATGTATTTGATCTACAAAATAATATAAGCCCATATGTGTAGGTTTTACTGTCTTTTATAGTTGAAGATTTTTTCTAATGTCATTTTTTACAGGAAAAATCTTCTTTGAAGTAAGTTCTAAGAAAAATTCCTGCAAACAAATCTGAGTTTTTCTTTAGTCAGAAGAAATATTACATGAATCAATATGCTTCCATTTTTGCCTCAGCTGCCAATAAACTCAGAACCAAATCCAGTGTCAAATGAGAACTAACTCCTCTTAAGTGCCTAGTATTTTCTGCTCCTCTAAGACTGTATCTGTTCTATTTATATCCCTAAATTAGCCAACATAGCATTATGCTAAATTCTTAAGCTGAAAACCTCTTGGACATAGGTAATCAACTTTTTAAATGACAATTTCTTTGCATTAAAGTAAATTTTGAAAATGTTTTTCATTAGAAAAACATTTTAAAAAAGAAGAACACAGACTAATAACACAGGAAAATTTTTTATAGATAAAGTTAGCAAAGAAAATCATTACAAATTAGCAAAGCTACCTAAAAATATCATTATAACAAGGATTTAAAAAAAAAAAAATACTGACACCCTACAGTAATTTTGCTGCTTCCATTTCACAACTCAATTCCATTCCTTTCAAAGTATATGCATAAACCCTGATGCAGATTATGAACATTCCTATTGAGCATTCAGTTCAAAATGCTTGAGCAATTTTTCCTTCTATTTTTATATCATGCAGTGAACTACTTCAGTGGCTCTTTTGTTAAAGTTTTCCACAAAATTAGAACAAACAAATTTGAGGCATCAATAGCACATTAAAAATGCAATTAGAAATGCCCAATATAGGCACTTAATTTTCCCCGAGCATCTAACTGTAAGGTGAAACTAATTTACAAAAGTAGAACTGTTTCACATAATCCCTCAAAATTTCATTTTAAAAATCAACTTTTAAAATATGTAAAGACTTGATACAAAAATAGGTAATGTCATTACACACTACAAAAAAAAAGTACAATTTACTTAATGGATTCATTAAAAAAATCCTAATAGGGAAAATTTATTTTTGAAAAACTGTCATAAAAAAAGATGTCATAAATTTCATAGTCACCACAGAGGACACGCACACACGCGCGCGCACACACACACACACACACACACACACACCATGCACACAAATGCTAGCAAATTAATTCTACTTGGAGGCATTAAGTTAATTTCCTTAGTCATATTACTTGCTTGAAGTAATTATTTAAACAGAAATGAAGTTATAAAACCAATGAACAGATTTTGTTCCGGAAGCAAAACTATGTAATTTGTCTCTCCGAAAGTCAAAGTACTGCAAAAATTTATTTTATTTCAGCACCCACCACTCAACTCACTCCAACTTTCTGTGCTAGTTCACCTTTTAAAATGTTCAGGTTCTATTTTCAGTTTTCTTGCTTACTCAACTTCTTTTCCCTAGAAAGTTCTCTTCACCATGCATTGCATTTAAGCATGTAATCAAATAAAAAGAATGGGTAACTTTTTTTTTTTGCTATCTAACATTAAACAACCATTTGTTGTATTTGTTCAGGAGAGTAGACTTTACTCTCCTTTTTAACTCCTATGTGTAGATTTCCCATAAATGCAGTTTCCCCATTCCTTAGATATATGTCAATACACCTGACCTCCACCAAATCATCAAGTGTTCTTCACTACTGTCCAGTGGGCTCTGCCACCACTACCCCCCAACCCTATCCGATTCCATTAGCAACCTGTTTTTTTTTTTGCTAAAAAGTTCTCTTTACCACGCACTGCATTTAAGCATTTAATTAAATAAATATAATAATAACGAGGGGTAACATTTGTCTGTTATATGTCTGGCACTGTTCTAATTACTTTACAGGTATTATTTAATTATTAAAACAACTATCTTCATTTCACAGATAAGTGCTAAGAGGTCATACAAACACAAAATATGTATTTTTGTATATATACAGAACTGAATGTTCCTCAAAGCTATTTTGAAGTTTCTATAGGGTTAAAAAGCAGGCACAATGGGCTCCTTCTATTGCTTATGCAATTAGACTACAATAAGATTGAGCTAATTGTCTGAAGTTGGGCATAGAGAAGACAGAAAGGTACCAGACTCTAGAATTCACAAACACTAGTAGCTTCAAGTAACTTCAATGATTCAGAGTACTTAAACTTTTTCTTAAAGGGCCTATTTTAAACGCAGCTACCATCCATGTAGTAAACTCTCAACTTTGCAATTTTTGTGTAGCAACAATCATTGACAATAGTTAAACAAATGGATGTGATGTCTTCTAATAAAACTTAAAACTCCTATCTATAAAAGAGGTGTCTTAGATCAGGTCAAAGTTTGCCAACAAACTAGAGGCATGCTGGGTCAGGTGTGGAAGCAATTATAATATAAGCACTGAAATATATAATTAAGGCATAATTTGTAACTATTTTCTTCAAATAACCCACCACAATTGAATTTTGTTCAGCTAAACTTCACATGAAATAAATATTTTAAATCTGGATAAAATACTATATGCAACAATTCCAGTTTTTTTTTAAATCAGTCCATCAAACACAAAATTACTAAAAACATCGATTTATTATCTACTAAAATTAGATCTCCCTTGGACAATTCACCAAACAGAAAAGAAGACTGTTCTGTTTTATTTGAAGGAACAAAGGGCTAAAGGTCCACGTAACAAAGTATCACAAGGTAAAATTTTGCCTTACTTCTCCCTCTCATTCATTAGTTTTTAGAACCTGACTCCCTGGGGTTTTTTTTGTTGTGGTTTTTTTTTTTAATAATTGATTTTATTGAAGGGATATTATATTATAACATTAAATAGTTCTAAGGTATACATGACAGCAGATCAACATCTGTATGCAATATTGTATATTTACCCATTTCAGTTTTTCCTTTCCCTCAAAATTAATCCCTTCCACATCATGTGTCCCCGCCTTCCCACACTGCCTACCCCATCCGCCTACCCTTCCCACAACCTTTGATTTGCTTTATTTAGGTTTTTGGCTACAAGTCTATTGTTTGATTTAGTTCCTTTTTTAAAAGTCTATTTTTGTTTAATTTACTTCATTAATTTGCTTGTTGTCTCTATCTATCACATGAGTAATATCAAGCAACATCTTTCTCCTTTTGGCTTATTCTACTAAGCAGCATACCCTCCAGGATCATCCATGTTGCCAGGAATGGCCGGATATCACCCTTTCTGATAGCTGCATAATGTCCCATTGTGTATCTATACCACATCTTTTTTATCCACTCATCTGTTAATGAGCATCTAGGTTGTTTCCAGCTCTTGGCTACATTTTAAGTAACGCTGCAGTAAGCATAGGGGTGGATATATCTCTGCAAATAAGTGTTGTTTTTAGGATATATATACCCAGTGGAGGAATAACTGGGTCATACGGAATTTTCATTCTCAATTTTTTGAGTAATCTACGAACTGTTTTCCATAATGGTTGCACCATCTTACACTCCTATTAACAGTGATAGGAGTTCCCTTTTCTCCACATCCTCTGCAGCATTTGTTGTGTGCATACTTTTGGATAAGTCATTCTCATTGGTGTAAGGTGCTATCTCATTGTTGTTCTGATTTTCATTTCCCTAATGACAAGATAGGTAAAACATCTTTTAATGTGTCTGCTAACTATCTATATTTCTTCTTCAGAGAAGAGTTTATTAAGCTTCTGCCAATTTTTTAACTGGATTGTTAGTTGTTTTTTCATTGAGCTTAAAGAATTCTTTCTATATTTTGGTTATTAACGCTTGGCAGACATATGATATGCAAATAACTTCAGTAGGATGTCTTTTTGTTTCGATGAGAGTTTCTTCCACTGTGCAGAAGCTTTTTAGTTTGATGTAATCCCATTTGTTTATATTGGTTTTTATCTCCCTTGCTATGGGAGTAGAGTTCTCAAAGACATCTCTTAGGTCTGTGTACTGTAGGGTTTTACCTATGTTTTCTTCTATATATTTTATGATTTTCAGCCTTTACATCTAAGTCACTTTGATCCCCTTTGAATTAATTTTTGTGTATGGTGTTAGGTAGTGATCTTGTTTTAACCTTTTGCATACAGCTGTCCAGTTTTCCCAGCACCATTTACTGAAGAGACTATCTTTGCTCCATTGTAAGTCTTTGGCTCCTTTGTAAAAGATTAATTGTCCATATATATATGAGTTTATTTCATGGCTCTCAATTCTGCTCCACTGATCTGTATTTGTTTTTATTCTAATACTTTGGTGACTTGACTATTATTGATTTGTAGTAGTTTGAACTGATTCCCCATCTTCACCATTTCTCCTCCCATTATTTATGGCAACTTAAAAAAGCCACATAGGTAATCTGTCCCACACCTTAACCACTAAATTCCTTGACCACTCTATTCACTTGCAAAATGTTTTCCTTTATTCTGTCTCAACCACCAATTGCCACAGTCATACCCTAACAGCAATAGTCTCTAAAAAGGAATGGGAGCTCATTCAAATATAGGGAAAAAGTCTACTTAATTTTTAAAGAAATAAATTAAGGTATACTCATAGTCAAATGAATATGCATATTAATTTAAAATATTGGGACTATGTAATTATTTTTTTAAAACTGATAAGCAAATGTAATCCAAAGGAGATCACCACCTATATTAAAATTCTCCAGAAGTATCCATACATACTGTTATGCATTTCTTTTCCTCTAATGCAATTTAGTCACACTTTCATCCCTACCATTACCATTAACCATATCAAGTATCTCACTGACTCCCAACTCTTATAGTTTCAGCCCACTCACTCTTATACAATAATTATTCAACTACTTAATGATATCTAAATCATTATTCTCATTACTTTTTCTTTGACCATCCTACTTTTCATGTTCTTATTTTCCCCATTTTCCATCTCATAGCCTATGGTTCATCACTAAAACCACAACTGTGTATTCACTTTCAATTAAATTGCCATTCAGTCCTCAGTTATACCTTCCTGACAAAATCTTACCTTTGATTAAATTCAACTCTGCTTATTCCATGCCTGCAACCAAGCACTGAACTTAGTTGAATTAAAACATACAAACTTGCTGGTTTTATCTCCTTTAAAACTTATAGCCACAAAATTAAGAGGGTTCCCAGCACTATTCAGCAATCCTTCTATATTTCCCTAGTCAATTCATTGTTTTGATAATTTCATGCCTCTCCTTTCCTTCAAGCTTCAAAAACTCTGACACCTCTCTCTCAGCTGATGTCCTCTATTTCCCTGAGAAAAGAGAAGCCAAGAGAAGAAAACGTACATGGACACACACATACACACACTAATCTAACAACTTATCTGCTTCTCTATGTGTACACTCTGTCTTACATCCTAGTAACAATGAATTGTTCCCACTTCTACTTAAGTTAACCTTTCCACTTGAGTACTACATCCTATCACCTTTATCTCATTCAAGGACTTTTCTACTTCCCAGTACATCATCAGTTTTTCCTTCTTTACCATCCATTTCATTAACATTCAGACATAATGTACTATCTTCCATGCAAAAGATATACCTTAGTCTCTTGTCTCCAGCTACTACCAATTTCTCTGCTTTGTAGCAAAAGTCTCCAAGAAAAATATCCACATACTCACTGCATCTTTTTCCTTTCTTCTAAACCAATCTAGTCAAACTTTCATATCTACAACCCCACTAAAACCATTTCTCAAATTCACCAGCTCCCTCTACCTTACCAAAATCAGTGGTCATATAGCTCAGCCTCTCAACAGTATTTGACAATGCTAAACCCCTCCCCCCAATACACTTTACATTTGATTTCTTAGAAAGCACACTCCTAATTTTTCTCTTACCTTATTACTGCTTGCTTTCAATGGTCTTTGCTGGTTCCTCCTCTTATTCCCCACCTCAGTATGCTGAACTGTCCCAAGGCTGAGTCCTCTTATTCTATATGAATCTACAGAATATCACCTACAGCTCCATGGTTATAAACATTATGTATATATTAGAAAAATACAGCTTCTCTCCCCTGAGATCAAGATTCATAATTAACTGTTTAATTAAAATATCCATCTGGGTGTCCTAAACTTTAAGAAAAGCATAATTTTTCATTTTCCCTTCCCACTAAATGTTTTCTTCCTAAGTGTTCTCCATCCCTCTAATTAAAATTATATTCACTAGATTGCTCTGATGAACATATATTAATCCATCTCTCACCAGACATAATATCTAACCTATCATTAAGTTCCATCAACTATACCTTCAAAACTACGTATTTTCAAGTATATGGGTATTTATCTGTCAAAGCTTATTAAACTGTACAGTTAAAATGGATGCCTTTTACTGTATACAAAAGTGTAAGTTATACATCTATAAGTGTAGCAGTAGCATGTGTGTGTTACCTACAAACATGTGACCATTTCTCATTACCTTCCATTACCCTCTTTGCCACTTGGACTATTTCAACAGCCTCCTAACTGCTATTCCTGCTTACTTTTTCACTCAAGACAGCTCATATTCCACAAAGTTATCAAGAAAAATATTTTAAATTTTTAAATATACTAAATCAGTTCCCTGTTCAAACCTCTCCAATCCTTTCACACACTTAAAATCCAGAGGTCCTTACTATGATCTCAAGGCCATACATGACCTACAGACAGCATCTCTTATTTTATCCTATGTTTACTATATTCCAGACACGATGGCCTCTGAAATACTCCTACAATACACCAAGCTTATTTCCAATTAATTGTTATGCTTTTTTTTAATTACATTTCAAAAGAAGGTCATTTACATCAGGTTCATATACCTCTACCTTACTCCACTACATAGTCAACAGAGAAATACCCAAAGACATGTATCTGAACGAATATTTATTAGTACAATTTGGTTTTCATAAGCTCAAATGAATGCTTAAGTACACAGAGCATACTAATGTCTAAAAAGAAAATAAAACTGGGGTCAGTTACAGAGAGCCTGGAACATCAGATAAAGGAACTTCTATTTTAACAGACATGCATCTCAAAATGAAGCACTGGGAAGATCTATATCTTTCACTTTTCAAATCCTGAACTCACAAATTTTGCAAAAGAGAGAACAATGGAGGAAATTAGTTACTTTCCAGGAATGTGTGTGTATGTATATGTATGTGTGTGTGTACTTTATGTACCTTGAGAATTTTGAACCCTGTGAGTATATTACCTATTTTAAAAATAAATGACATGGTGATTTGGTGGAGGGCAAGGTGTGCTGACATATATCTGAGGAATGGCAAAACTACATATATGGGGAATCTACACATGAGTTTATTTAGTGTGCAAAAAATGTTACTGCAATAAAATAAATTTTAAAATGACAAAATTATATTTAAAAATCAGAAATAAACACATTCATGCCTTCTGAGGGAAATGTTTATAACATTTTGAAAATTTTTTTAAAGGAAAGGCACGCAGAGAGGAATGAAGGTGAATAAGCAGGCTTGGAGGAGGAGAAAGGAGAAAGAAGGATCCTTATTCTATTTTTATTTAGTAGTTCACACTATTTGTTTCCTCCTGGACCTGGGAATCAAACCCAGGGCTATGTTGCTTTGCTTGCTCCTTTGGAGGTGACTGATCTAACCACTGCTCCATCGGGGCACGCCTTGAATACTTTTAAAAATCCTAACCAAAATTAGACAGCAGAAATATCAGCATACAAATAAAATATATTGATAAATGTAGATGATGTAGACACATAGACAAAAAAAACATAATACAGGCTCATACATACTGGTTCTTATCATATACTGAGGAGCTCCTACAGAATTTAATTTTACAACCTATATTATCAACATAACCACAACTTGTCAACATTCAAATCATTCCTTTAAATACAGGTACACAGGTGATAAAAGAGCAGATAGGAAATAAAGAGAAAAAAGACAGCACAATCTCTTAAACTCATCTCCAATGGACAATCTCACCTCCTGCCAACAGCTACATCAGTTAAGCAAGATTAATAATTCAAAAACCTGGGGACAAAAATAAGAGTAGGGATATAAAACCCATCATCTCCAAATTTTAAAGAGCCCCTTTATGTAGCCATCAATGAGTGATGAGGAAGACCTCACAACATAGTGTTCTTTCAGATGATTGAAAGTCATTCTAGCTTCTGTTCCTACCTAACTTCTAGAATCACTCTGCCAACAAGGAATTAGAAAGTGGACCTGAGCTGAACTAAGGAAACTTATGCTGCATTATCCAAAGGCAAAATACTCAGATGACAAAAATATTCGTGAGAGTAGAAATTCCAAATTTCCTCATCTATAGCCTCCATTCTTTGATCAAGGGTAAAGTACTGTGAATTTGATCATGGCCTAGATCTAAAATCAGAGGTCTCCTTAATCCCTACCTTCATTTTGTTATCTGTCATGTCCAGGTTTATCTCCTATGGATGTGACAAAAGAACACGGAAAACGTTTTCCTCTTAATCACAGAAATAACGCACTTTCCCTTGGAAAACATTTCCTAATTCTCATTATCCTCTTGGACCAACATACTATGCTTTTCCTAAATCCCATTTTTATTCCCTAAAGTTTCAAATTTATACATAAGTCAGTGTACTATTTGTTTTTAAAGGAAAGGTACCGGCAAGAATAAAAGCAAGCAGGCAAGCAAGAAAAAGGAGGAAGAAGCACTTTATTTAGTTGCACAGCCTGGTTTTCACCCCAGCCCCAGGTCTTAAACCCAGGTCCTTGGGATATTGGCCTACACTCTTGGCCAAAGGCAGCTGATCAAACCACCACCCCACCAGGACATGACAAGACAATGAATTTTAAATAAACTTTATCCTAATTCAAAGAACCAAAGACAGCATTCTGAGATAACATCAAAAGGAACAACATTTGCATCATAGGAGTCCCAGAGGAAGAGAGAGAAAAGGGGGCGGAAACCATAGTTGAAGAAATTCTAGGTGAGAACTTCCCCAGTTTGAAGAACAAAGCGAGCTCCAGATCCAGGAAGCTCAAAGAGTTCCTAAAGAAAGAAACCCAACAGAAATATACCTAGACACATCATCATCATAAAAATGTCAAAAATACAAGATAAAGAAAGACTATTAAAAGCTGGTCAGAGAATCACTGTATCACATACACAGGAGGCCCCATAAAATTGTCAGCAGACTTCTCAAATGAAACTCTACAGGTCAGAAGGGAATGGCATAATATATTAGAAATGCTAAAAGAAAAGGAGTTTCAACCTAGGATACTATATCTGGCAAGATTATTATTCAGAACTGGAGAAATGACAAAAACCTTTTCTGACAAGCAAAAGTTAAGAGTTTATCACCACAAAATCAGTTTGCAAAATATATTAAAGGATGCTCTATAAAGCCTAAGGAAACCACACAGAAAAACAGTAGGACAGCAAACACACCATAGTGGGTGTCATCTGCCAGCCCTGGTCAAATTAAAACCTCCAGCATAGTTTCTTGCTTCCAGCCCTTGTTCATCAGTACAACTCATCAACAACCCAGTGGAAGTGTCCCTTTCTTGCCTGCCAGCTTCTGTGAACTTTCCATGAACTAATTCTGACCCAAGACAACACAGTGACTTCCTTCACCACCAAAATAGACAACACCTATACCTTCTCCAGATGACAAGAATTCCAACCTTAGGGAAAGATTCTGTCTTTTCAACATGTTCCCTCCTTCAATACTCAGCGCTCATTCCCAGGGTACATTTTAGGGTACTCAACCCCTTTGTAGTTAGTGCCCAGATGTAATTCACGATTATATGTAAACTTTCCACGTTTTCATTAAAAAAATAATGAATTGTAAAAAAAATAAATAAACAAATAAATAAATATACTTTATCCTAGATCATGAATGGACATTTGGTAAAGTTGAAAGTATTATTTTAAAATACTGTTTCTTAAATTTTAATACATATAATGTGGACCTTATTAAAATGTAGATTCTGATTCAGTAGGTCTAGGGCAGGGTTTAAGAGTCAGCATTCTAACAGGTGCCCAGGTATTGTAAATGCTCCTACTTCTCAGAAAACACTTCATGTAGCAAGGTTCTAAAAGGCAATAGCACCAATATACACAGGTTACCTCCAAGGGCACAATCCCAACACAAAGCTAACTGTTCTTTGTTTTGTAATTTATCCCTCATTCTCTAATTTACATATATTCTCTAATGTATATTTCTTATCCTCTCTACACTCTCAATTGATCTTCAATTTATCTTTAGTTCAGATTTATTTCCTTTTATTCAATTGGCAAATCTAAATTTCCTTCCTTTTTTCTTCCATACTCTCAAAATAATGCCTAAAATGCTAAAGTAGTTGATAAAAAAAGCTCTTACTATGTGTTCACGTCTAATTTTATTCTTATGTCCTTTAATGGATTCTAATTCAGCACATACAAGCATCCAACAATTTAAGACATCTTGCAAGGATCAAAATGAGGAATCAATTAAAAAAAAAACTACAGGATATCAGTAGAAGTTGGACCTAATTTGTTTCTACCACAAAGAACCTAAGCAAAGTTAGTCAAAATAAATACTATAAGTCACCATACATATTTTATATAATAAATAGTAAAGCTATATTATGGATCCACTTATAAATAAAATTCCAGTACATCATACAAATTTGTCATTCTTTGGCCACAGTCATCTTGTTAGCATTGAACTCTATTTTTTTTTAAAGGAAAGGTACAGGCTGGAATGAAGAAGAGTAGGTAGGCAGACAGGAAGAGAAAGGAGGAGGAAGCATCTTTATATATATATATTTAGTTGTTCACACTGGTTACTTCCCCACCAGACCCAGAACTCGAACTCAGGGCTATGTGACTTGCTGCTTCGGAGGTGACCGACTCAACTGCTGCTCCACCAGGGCACACCTACATTCTATTTTTAAGTGAAAGTATTTTTAAGTGAAAGAATGAAAATATTTAGAAATATATGTTTGAAAATTCCAGAACATTCAAATGCTTCTAGTGTTAAGTCCAAATCGCATCATAAAAATCTAATTTAATAAGTGTACCATAAAGTCCATGCCTAAAAATAATCAAGTCATCTTTCAACTAGAATCAAGTTAAATTTTGATCTTGCTTTCACCTTCAGATATTTAAACAATAACTTATATCTCAAGGAAAATAAATAATCCTGAGATATTGCAAACTTTGGGGAAACTTACTTTGTGACTAAAGAATTACCTGATATTTCCCCTAAGATACATAAATTTAACAATCTTAAATCAAATTAAGAAATACTTGTAGTCAGGATCTTCCTCATATAATAGCTAGCTTGGTTAGTAGTATACCCAGTCTTCCAATTCAAAAAATTGGATATCAACCTAGACTTTTGTTCCCCTCATTCCCAGTCCTCTCCAGACCCCCAAGTAAAATAACCACCAAGTCCTAGGCATTGTGTCCCAAGAGTTTCTCTAGTCTATTATCTTCATTCCCTCTGCCACTTCCTTTTCCCTAAACCTGTCCATTGAAACAGCTACCCTAACTTACTGCCTCATCAGACTTTCCACTATAATTCTCACTCTACACCATCATCTAGTGATTTTCAAAAATACAAACCAATAGTCTCTTTTACCTTTCAAAGTATCCATCATCCATACTATAGAGCCCACGCCACTTAAAACAGCACATAACGTTCCATGATTTGAATTCTACCTGCCTCTCACATTGCCACTGCACTCCTTCCCATCTGCACTTTAAACCCCATCAATATCAAACTACACTGCTTCAATTTGCAGCACAACCCATGCACTTAATTCTCCATGTTTTCTTTTTTCCATAGGCTGTTGCTTTAATCCAGTATGTCTTTCACTTCTCCCCCCTTAGCTTCAGGGTCAACTACTATGAATCTTTCAAAACTCAGCTATGATCCCAGGAAGCCATCCTAAGATGCTATCCCCTATCCTTAAAGAGTTGATTATTTTATCACCTGCCTCTTTATAACTAATAATTCCATTTATTGTGCATTTACTATATGCCCTGACACTATTTCAAACATTTTACATGTATCAACTCATTTAATCTTCACAATAGTCCTTCCTATAAAGTGGTATTATTATTACCTCAGTGGATATGGAAATTCAATTATCTATCCCCAAAGATATCCAACTGTTAAGTGATAATGACAGATTAAAATTCCTACATCATATACATATTATTACACCTATAACAGTGAATTTATTTACATAACTGTCATTACTCTGAATTGTGAGCTCCTTGAGGGTGGAGATTATGTCAGATTAAGTTTATTTAAAGCCACAGAGCCTAGTATAAAGTGCATGCATTTCCTGAATTGCCTATAAAATAGCATTCCTAACAAGTTCAAGAGAAAAGCATTCAGAAACTAGTTTTCAAATAAATATTCATATATGCTTTAAAAGTTCTAGAATAGAGCAAGCTCTTACTTCATCTAACAAAAAAGAAGTTAAAAAAAGAGGTTAATACAGACATGAGCATAAAGTCCTTGTAGACAATGAAATGGACTTATTTTTACAGTAATACTGCTTAATCACTGCAATGAATCAAAACCCAAAAGACCATTTTCTTAAGATTAACATTTTTCTCTCACTAAATGAGTATTCTTCTTGCTAATCTTTCAGGACAGTGAAAAGAAAGTCCCAAATTTATTTTGCTTAAGAGGAAAGAAGCAAATCACAGAGTAGCACTACTAATTGCTTCCCTAAGTCAGGCCAAGAAATGTATCCCATTAGGCAATTAAATAAAACACCGTTGCCTGACTAAGCATATAACAAAAGAATGTCTAAGGTTGCAAGCAACAGCATTCCATTATTCTAATAATAAAAAATTATTTATCTTAAGAAAAATTTAAAATCAGTAACAAAACAGATCACCACCACCCCAACAAGAACACAGATTTCCATAATAAAACTCTATTAAAACATATATACATGTTGTTTAAACATGTTTACATGTTTATAATAGGTCAGTAGTCATTCTTTAGTTCTCCTTAAAATTACATAAATCAAAGTTATTATAACACTAATGATGAAAGATCTCAAGACCAAATTTACTGTACTTAGTGAGTTCTCACAGTTAGTCCTTTGAGCCATACTGAAGTTCAGTAATGATAATCCACAGGGATGGTACCAGCAGCAACAGTGCACACCACAGTACTTATTAGAATAATCTATACCCCACCCAGATTCTGCACACTTATGCACTACAGAAAGGTAAATCTGCTGTCAGAAGAAGCAGAGTTTAGGCAACATGTAGTACAGGTCACAGAACAGAAAACTCTACTCCAAGGCACATCTTACCATTTCTTGGTACACTCAACCATCAGTTCCTGATAGGAGGCCACAAACTGGAACTTAGAGGCATGTTTTCCCACACGCTGCAGTCTCTTCCAAACTGAAGCCATCACGATCAGTCATACACTGGAGCAACTATATTTGCAACACAGCAGCTTTAAAAAATCAGAGGGCCCAAAGCAAAGAAGTTCTGCATGTATGTCTGTACTTTAAAAAACTCAACTACAACTTGAAATGATGTTTGGGGTCCATAAGTCTTCTCCCTGTTTCACAGGGTAAATCCCATCTTAAATGAATGGCCCAGTCAAGAACAGTATGAAATACATGACAGGATGAGTGAGAGGAGGTTTCCTCATGGAGATATCATCATTCCACCTCAAGGGCTTTATGATATGTATTCCGGAGAACTGAAAAGCAAAACGAAGAGAAAAAATATAAGGAGACGCTTGAGAAGTGACTAATCTAACCACCCATGTTAGATAACATTGCAAAAGACAACCCCAGTTCTCATGTTTTTCAAACAATGAAAACAACCAACCTCAAAAGCCAGTAATATCAAGGATGAAGACACCAAGGAAGAAATTACAATTCACACCAGAGTCGTGGAGCAACACATCAGGTAATCGGTATCAACAACTGAGAGACCCAAGTCCGGGCCCTACCTCCTCCTCCTCCTAGCATCACAGAGGGAGAACAGAGCGGGAAAGTCTGGGGATGCTGTTTAATGTCCACCACCAGTCAGAGGAAGGAGTGGAGTATTTTAAATAAACTTTGTTTTTCAAAAGATTATTAATTGCCTCGAGTCCTAAAATATGTGTTTGGAATAAACTATGGAGCGAGGAGGAATGCTGTTGTTCAGTAGAAAGGGGAAATGGATAAGGAAAGAGGAGTGGAGGGAAATCTCCGGGCAGAGGGATGGCAATGTCTCAGCTCCAGGCCACTTGGGCTTTCCTTCACCTTCGCTGCCAAACAGAAGGAAATGGAAACTCCTACCTAGGCGTGAAGCAATGCTCAGCGTCGTAAATGCAAGGTAACGGGTGCGGGGTGCGGTGCCTCCCTCCCCCATCCTTAGGGAACAGTCTGCCGGAGTCTTCTCTCCTCACGCACAGAGCCCAGACCCCTGCCCCCAGAGGAGGCAGGCGGTGGCTCACCGGCGGTCCCTGTCACCCAGACGATGCCAGAAGACCCCAGCCCGGTGCCCGAGTCCCAGCCCCGCCGCATGTCCATTCCCGCCCCCTCCTCACACCTCTAATCCCGCTGACGGGCTGAGTCTGGCCCCGTTCCCTCCTCAGCGCCGCTCCTCCGTCGCCGCCGCAGCAGCAGCCACCGCCGCCGCCACCGAATCCTCCATCCCCGCCGGAGCCACATGGAACAGACGAGCCAGCCGCGGCGTTCGCGAGAGCCGGGGTCTGCTGTCCCTCAGGCGGACAGCGCGCCTCACGCCCGCCCCCTCCCGGACAGAGTCGCCCCGAGACCGACCCCCACCATACAAAACCTTGGCAGAGCCGCCGCTCAGCGCCCAGCACCCCCTCCCCCGCCTTCCTCCTCCGCCACCACCATCATTACCTCCCCCGCCGCACCTCTCACACTAACCCTACCCGCGGCGACTCAACCTCCGTCCGCCCCATCGCCATTGGCCGAGCCGCTCGCGTGCCCCGCCCACCTCCGCGGACGGGCCTTTGAGTGGCAGGGCTAACTCATTGGTCAGCCTGGATGCCCATCATAATGACTCCACCCCCACTAGCTTTGGTGGTGTGTATTTCCCCAGTCGCAGCTCGGTGCAGTCTACCCTTTTTTAAAAAGAAAAAATGTACGTTGAAGCCCAATGAGGACAATCCCGCCCATTCGTCTGATTGGCTTGGAGGGGAAAGCAATAGGCGGGAGTAGTAAGGAGTGTTTATATTGAACTGGAAGATGGTTTCAGAAGGTAGTTGTCGATCAAAGGCCGGGCGGGGTTTCTGGCTGCTGTCTGTGCTAGAAGAGCAGGGTACTTGGCTTCGCTGCAGTTGTGGACAGTGAGGCTGCTGTGGTGTTTTCTCCTCTTCTCTCTGATGCCCACTCCCGGACCTGGGTGCCCCCCCTCCTCCACCACTAGCATTGTGTTTTGTGCACACAGCCTTGTTTTCAAGCCGCTTCCTCCTGGAATTTTCCCCCTTGACAGAATGAAGTTAACACCCTGCCAGGCCCTCAACCTAACATTCAGTCAACTAGTCTTTAACAAGATTCAATAAGCTAACCTAGACACAAAATGTTTACGGTGTAATTTCTTCTTCTAATTTTTAAACATTCCTTTGAATCTTGGCTTTTCCTGTTGTCAGTTTAATTTTCCACTGGTATGAGCTGTAGATGGAGTTGGGAGTGGCGAGCATATGAACCTAAGGAGAGTGTGGGGGCTGGGGCACTTACCCGTGTTAAAAGAGCCAAGGACCCTTTTGAGACCATAATGAAAAGATTAGACTCTCCCAAGAAGGAAAAATGTTCCATCTCTCTTGTCTTCTCTCTCTCTCTCTCTCTCTCTCTCTCTCTCTCTCTCTCTCTCTCTCTCTCTCTCTCTCTCTCACACACACACACACACACACACACACACACACACACACACACACAAATTGCTTTTTAGGGTGTTCTTAAGATAACAAACTTCAGTGTATATAGAATTATATTTAGTATTTATATTGGTATGTGGTAAAGTATCAATAATTTCTTTCAAAAAATGCTAGTGTGTTCACAGACCTCTAGTGTAGAGAAAAAGGACAAAGAAAGAAACTTTGGGAAATTCCAATATTTAAGGAATACAAAGATAAAGTGGGAAAGAGGCTGGGGAGGAATGGTCAGAAAAGTAGGAACACCTGGTGCTTGGCTGGCCATTTCCTTAAAATGGCTAACACATAGTTCAGCTGTGCTTACTTTTAGGAATAACCAAAGCTGTATAATTGGCAGATTACAGAGGACAATGAAATTTACAACCTTAGATTAGAATACAATGGTGGCTTCAAATGTGCTTTGGACAGCTATGGAAACTAGCCAGACAAAATGAAGATAAAGAGGTCCAAAAGGACATATTAAATTCCTATTCCTCAGTGCCATGACAGCTATTATCCAGACCAAATTAGAACTGGAAGTAGACATGGTCCTCTGGTCCTAGAACACTCCTACCTTTCCTCCAAAGGCCCCAAGTCTCCAGATGTTAGAGACCTAAACTCCACCCCTTTCTTTGCCCTTCCTTTACAAAAAGTATAAAAGCTTACAACTTGATGGGGGGGCGGGGGTAGCGGGAGCTAGAGAATCTTAGCAAGGGGTTGAAGAGGCGTTTGGAACAGGAACTCCATTCTTCCTCTTTGGCCAAAGAATAAATGTCTTTGTCCAGGCATGTCCTGGTGGCTTAGATGTTAACTCTGCAGCTGCAGCGTAGTCCACATAAAGCCCAAGGACTCGGGTGTGTGACCTAGGACATTGGGGAACAAACAAAAATGAAAAACTAAATAAATGTTTTAAATACTTCTTCATTGTCTCTTTTCCTGCCTGCATACTTGCCTTCATTCCTGCCCTGCTTCCTTCTTCTAAAAATAATTTTTTCCTTATCTATTCCTCAATCATTATTAGCTGGATGGGAAGAAGAACCTAGGTGATATTGGTAACACAAGTAATCACCAAAAAGTTTGAGAAAAGAGAGAGCAGCTAATATACAAAAAGAAAATAAGCAGGATACACTCTGGAAACAATTAAAGTCATTCTTAGTCTTGCTAAGCATGGAGAACCAGGTGCATGGGCAAAGTAGCTTGAATGGTGTTCGGCTCTAGGGAAGTATTCTTTGAGGGACAAGATAAGAATGATGGGTGAGAATTGAACACATCTGTAGATATTTGGGGGGAGCAAGAGAAAAGAGACACATATTGAACAATCAGGAAAGAAAGGCTTGAATCCAGAATCTATATTTCTATTTTCAATAAAGAAAGTGATCTAATAATTCCATAAGAGCATAATGTGTATTTTACAGAAAAGGACATAGGTATTGTTTATTTTACTATAGTCTTAATTAAAAAAAAAAACTAAGATAACCATAATAACTATTCTAAATAAGTATTCATAATAAGTCTTATTTTTGTATACATCTTAGAGTATAGAACTAAGGATGTCCTTCCTGAGTGGTTTATTAAATCAGTACAACATACAGACATTATGATCTCATAGTGAGATAGCCTGCATCATCAAAGGTGAAGTATATGAGCTGTTTTGTTTTTTTGTAAGGCTAATTTATAGAAATAGTCATAAGCTATTTTAATCTGAAATGCCTTTCAGGAGCATCCCAAATGATGATCAGGAGAGTTTATTATTTTTCTTCAGAAGTTCTCAAACTTTTTCATGTAGTCATCCTGGTTTCTCTTAATATTCTTTCCTTACTCCAAAAAAAAAAAAGATTTTATTGTAAGGAAATTATCTTAAAAGCAATCAATTTTAAGTGAGTGTGTCTCTTAAAATAAAAAAATTAAAAAAAAAAAATTGTGTAGAGCCCCTAAGGAATTTTTCTCAAGTTGTGGAAAATTTCAAGAAAGCAACTAAGTGTTTCTTTTAAGACAGCTATCTTCTTTTTTTTTTTTTTTTTTTGGAGGCGGGGCCTAGGGCTTATTTTTCTTAGCTGTAAACTTCTTTATCTTTCCAGCTGTGAAAGTAGCTAAGAAGAAACCAAGCTTAGAAGTAAACGAATTAAGAACAGGCTTTAACATTGTTCTAATGCTGAACTGGAGTTCATAGACTGACTCCTAGAGGTTCCAAAGAACAGGGATTTCTTCCCGTGTGTTTGTGTGTGTGTGCTCTGTCTGATAACTAGATTTATTGAAAATCCTTCAAAATTGCATATTTTAAAGATCTCTTTGCTTTACTGAATATTATCGAATGCCAACTTTGTACTGACCATATTAAATACTACTAGTAGTACATAAAAGATACAATGCCTGTTCTCAAAGACTTTTCAGAAACAAATGCTTACTGTAAGTAACATAAGTAACTCTCTGAGTCCCAGCTTCCTATTCTGTCAAAGGAATAATCATGCCAACTTGCTGGTATCCTGAGAAGATGAAAGACATGTACGTAAAGTACATGGTAAAATGTAAGTATAGTAAACAGTCAATAAATGGTAGTTAAAATGTACACTACTGTCTGTTAGCAAACATAATCAAGAAAAAATGATCTTCAAGAATGCTTGAGCAATACTTAGTTGCTACCAAACATCACTACCTCAAAGACTAAATAATTTCAAAAGAAACATTTAACAGTGTTCTCCCATGCACTAAGCGATTATCAAGAGTGGAACAAACAGTAACTTGTGGAGTCAGGATATTATAATAGCTACTAAGAATTCACTAACCCTCAATCCTCATCACCACCTTTAATGACATATATATTAACTGAGAATCTTGGCATCCTGGAAGTTACCTTTTTCTTAAGGCTCCCATTCCCCTTACCTACCAGCATGTACATCCAATTGACACCCCCCAACCCCTTACAAGGGGAAATTCTGCTCCTTTCTATACCTCTTTACTCAGATCTTGATTTATCTTATCCTTCAGTCCCATGCTTAATCTCCATGTAATAAACCTGTGGATGCGAGTTACTTTAATTGTCCTATTTGACCCAAGAGTTTATCACATCTATAAAATGTTGAAGTAAGATTTGACATTTAAAATAATTTCAATTTTGCCTTTATCATCAACTTAGAGTGAAGATAGAATACAAAGAAACAAGTGGAAAACATCATCTAAAAACTTTAAATCTCTACCATGACAGTTTCAAAAGGATAGAAATTATTTTCATTGAAGCATCTTTTCTAGTCACTGTTTCAGAAAACCCAAAAGTGTAGATTCTAGTCTATGAAATGCAACCATGGGTTTGAATTATTATTGTTCCTGGTGATAAAATTCTTATCTTTGGGTTTTACAGTTTTTGCAGTAAAAATTGTCAGGGGTATTATTGCAGGATTTAACTACTAATAGAATTTATCTGTGCCTTAGTCACAGTACTAAGATTTACTCCCAGTAATAGCACTGCAGGTTTTTGCACTGTTTTCCAACTACCTTAGCAGTTATACTGTACAGAGCAACATTACAACATTTTCAACTGTGAATGAAATTATTTATTTTAAATTCATAGCAAACAAATTTACTCCTGAAAATCCTGCAGCAATTTTCATGTCCTTAAAAAAACTAACTGGCATTATAATACTTTTGAAACAAACCGTTTTTAAGTAGTTGTCTTTTTCTTCAGGCTATTTCTTTTTAGCCTATGGTCTTTCTCCTTCTACACCTCACTCCCAAGAAAGTCTCTTAGCATCACATCCACACTCATTTGGAATGAACTTTGCTCATTGTTTTAGGAAAATAATATAACAAAATGCAGAGAAACGGAATTTTGCCTTGGTTTTGAGTTTTAAAAGCCTGTATCTTTAGAAATGAATGAAATGGACCAAATCAGAAACTTGAACTAATCAATTTTATAACTTCTAGCCACATGTAACTGGTGTACCTTTGAAATGTGGCTCGTTCAAGTTGAGATGCATTATAAGTATGAAATATACATCAGTTTCAATGATGTAGTATGTTAAAAAAGAATAGAATGTCTTCTTAATCATTTATAATGATTAACTGTTGAAATAATATTTTGGATGTACTGGGTTAAATAAAAGATATTAAAAGTTCATTTCATCTGTTTCCTTTTTTAATGTGACTACTGGAAAATTTTTAATTTACATATGGCTTACATTATATTCCTTTTAGACAGCGTTGGTATAAACAATAGTAAAACTTCCTTTCACAAAGGTAAGAAATGAATTTCCTAAACAGGAAGGTGAAGAGAAAATTGGAAGGAAAGTAATGAGAGGCGAGCTGGTGGTCCTTGGGAACAGAACTTGTTACCTAGTACCCTTACTCTATTCTGGCATAAGCCTTGGAGAGGGGCATTCGAAACATCAGGGTCTATCTATGGGAACTGAGAATAAAATTATATCGTTTACATTCTTAATCCTTTTTAGAGCTCTGAGGAGGTGGCAAGATTCTTAAGAAAAAGCTAGGTCGTGTATCCAATCCAGCCAAGACTTTAGAGCAGCATAGTCCAATAGATTTTCTGTGATAAACAGAATGTTCTATATCTGGCTATCCAATACTGTAGTCTTTAGCCATGGGCTATTGAGCACTTGAAATGTGGTTAGTGTAACGGAGGAACTGGAGTTTTAATATAATTTAATTTTAACTAATGTAAATTTAAATAGCCACATGTGGCTAGTAGGTACCATAATGGACAGTGAAATCTTACATAGTTACTAGAAGTTACTGAAAGCCCAATGAAATGATTCCTTGATACTTAAAAGGTTACAAAGGCAGAGGAAGCCGGCAGACCTAAAAGGGCCTTCCTGAAAGACTGATCAACCCAGCAAGAATCTGTGAAGGTTGGTTGCTATTAAGGAAGAATGAACAGTGGGAAATCAGGGGAGCCAGCATAGTAGAGAAGGAACCATGGGGTCAAATGTCCTATCCTTTTCCCAACAACCTTATACTAGGAAGTCTCCTCAATTTAGATGCAGTCCCTGCCAAGATGACTATGATTAAGTGTCTGCCACCCCTTGTGTATTCAGAGCTTGAAACAGAAACTGTATTGAGTTGGAAAAATGAAATTATATTTCTTGCCAACTTGAATTTTTTAATATTGCTATCTTACCTGCTATATAACCTTAAATAGTAACTCTTAACAAAATACTTAGAAACCTATGTTTATTATTTTTTAAGGTGGCCTTTCTCCCCTACCCCACCTGTCCTACCTCATCATTATAGGACCCAAGTTCTTTGTTTCAGATGAAAGCCTTCAAAAGCTGCATCAGAAAGCAATCTTTCAACTAAAAACAGAGTATTCTTTTATTAGATTGTTTCCATTCCCAATTACCTATGAACAATTTTTTTTTTAAATCAGTCATAATGAACCTTTGTACACTGAACCTGAAATGGCACTAATTCCAGAACCTTAATTATGTGCTGAAATTCCAGTTTTTCCCTGGTTGTCCATGGCATCTAGGAAAAGCCAACCTGGGCATGATTGGTAGAGACAAAGGCAGAGAAACTTCTAAAGGTCTACCTTGAAATTCAGAGACAGAAAGAAGTCTACAGATACCATTCATTAGTGAGTCAGCAGGCCTGACTCTTGAAGTTAATCTGGAGAAACATATTAAATAATTAAATAAAGTCTCAGAAAACTACTTCAAGAATACATTATAGGCAATTATGACATTAAAAGTGTGGATTCTCAGAATGTTAACACTACCACAGACAGGCATCAGTTAATGTCGATGATAGCCATAATACATTGGCCCAGCTTTCCTTTTGTGGACCAGCTAAAGATTACTCAGATTCTAGAGTCCCCTTGCTGTCTGTATCATTCTCTCAGTCTGACTCATTTAAATAAGATAATTTCTTGATGGCAAAATACAAGTCCATAAATGCTGTGCATGTCAACGTAAATGTGTTTATCAGAGATAATTTACATACTGCAAATACATGTACCATTACTGACATTATTGCAGCAAAGTTTTCTGTTGACTAAAATTACTTTCTGAGAAAGTCCTCGTTAAATTCAATAAATTTTTCTCCTATAACATCAATAATCTTAACCAAGTTTTATTGGTCATTTCCCTTGAAATATTAAGAGTCTCTGATGAATTATAATGAGTAAACTGACCTCTGTTTTTTCTCTTATGTGTTTCCAATAATTGGAATAAATTCCAGGTGAACAGATACAGCATCTGGTCAGTGTTTCCCTCTGAATAATTCTTGAATGACTATATTAGTGTGAGTAAAATAATATAATTAACATCTTTATAATAATAAAGCTAGATAAAGGGAAAGAAAAGTCAGTAGGAATTAAGCCTGGAGGAAACTGAAATCCCCACCATCCAATGTGGTGTTAAATCACAGTACTTCCATTTCGAAGTGCAAAGAATTGAGCAGCTGAAATCAGGCAGAACCTTATTACCAGGGCACTGGGCATGGGTCAATGAAAAGTAGCTGTGTTGCAGAAGCTTGTCCCAGATAAGTAGAGCTGGAAAATAAGCCCGACTTTTAGAGGGCAGAACAACTTATGCATAATTTGGCCAATCCACTAAGCAGAGTATGGTGAAGAAAAATGCCAGGACTAAGGCAATTACACGAGAGCAGAGAGAGCAGCAGTATCATTCCAGATCTCTTTTTCACAGTGTCATCAATTAGGCACTGGCCTCAAACAAGCAGAAGATAGCCTATTAAGCAAAGAGGACTTCCTGAGAGTTGTTGGATATTTCTTCAAGGGTTAAACAAGAATTAACTTCTGTGCTATAGTTCAGTCTTTGAAAGAAATTCTAACATCATCAACATTAAAAACCATGATATTTTTAATTCCAGAAATGATGTTTAGTCTGTTTTGGATACTGAATATAGTACTAAACTCTACTTGTTGAGACCTAGTTACCTGGCATTATCAGTGTCACGTTTCTCATTTCAAAAACTTGTATGAGCACCGTTCCCCTGACAGCAAATATACTTCAGTGTGGAGGGAAAAAGGAGAGTATTGTACTGTGTATCCTTTTTCACACAACATCTACTAAGTTACACAACACAGTCTAAAAAGGTGTAAATGTAGAGTCGTAACTTGACCATATTTAAAATATTCACTTTTCCCTTGAACAACCAAAGGAAGAACAGGGGGCCTACTGTTGACTGCTCAATTTATTTTATTCTTATAATAACATACTTCCTAACTACTCACAAAGTTGCCTTGTGCATGCCTCTTCTCCAGCTTACACCACAGCTTACAAAATAATAATTACCAAAATCTTGCAGTCGGTTGTCAGTGACAAACTGAGTAACTTGTTAAGTACTTCTCCTTCATATATATGCTGTTGGAAAGTGAAAATGCCATTTGAAAACATGATAGCAACTGCTCTTCAACACTGTATGCTGTAGATATTTGCAATGTCCAGGAATGTATCTGATCGAAAAATTTTGCTGATAGTCCATTCTGCTTTCTCTTATTAATTTTTCTTAATAAAATCATATTTTCAGTTGTTTTTGCAATATTTAAGACAACAGTGTAACTTTTATCTAGTTTTGAAGTAAGGAGTATACATTGGAAAGACAATTTTATGATTTTTGTTTTCTTTGACTATGTTTTTAGTGGGAAGTTCCATTCATTTAATAACAAATATTTAGTGAATAACTAAGTTCAAGGCATTGTGCTAGGTATTGGGAATGCAGTATATCAAAAGAGAAAAAAACAAAAACAAAAACCCTGACCTAATAATGGAACTCACATTCCTTGTCCATAATTTAAGGTTTGCTTTAGAAAATCTCAGTGGATCAGTGGTGACCACATTTCATTTTTAATGTCGCAAAAGCTAACTGAAAAGGCTGTTATAAAAATAAGTCACTGGGGACTAACATTAACTGCCCACTCAATACGAAATTCAAGTTTCAGATATTTATTATTGTACTTCCAATTTACACCTTTAGTTCTTTGTAGTTGCTAGTACAGTCACATATTGACTTGTCAAAGCTCTGACAGTTTTATAATTTGTCTTTGCACTAGGGTCCTATTTATACTTTGTTTATTTCTTTATCTGAATTGTAGCTTTTACTTACAATTCTATAATTATTTCATACCTCATTAATCACTTTAGAAATATTGATCCATTTTTAGAAATTATGGCTATGAGGCAACACTATTGTAATTATAAAATTAACACATGCCAAAATTAAAATTACATTGTCTGAGAAAGGTGTTAGCCAAAACAGTTTGATCAATGTATTCCTTAGAGTTCACATGCAACTTTTAAGAATGAAATGGTTACTAAGAATGTGATAAGATTTTAAGAAACACACACTGCTCCTCCATAATTTCCCTTTTGACTCAAAAAAGTTTTCAAAAAATGAAATAATCAGTTGTGCCCTGGTAGAGTAGCAGTTAGGTCCACCACCTCTGGCCAAGTGCAATTCACATACATCTAAAGGATCAGTGTTCATGTCCTAGGACTGAAGGGAACAACCAAGATGATGAACAATTAAATAAAAATAAAATAAAACGCTTCCTCCTCCTCCTCTCTCTTCCTGACTACTTGCTACTCACCTTTATTACTCCCTGCACCTTTTCTTTGAAAAAGAAAATCAAAACCTATTTTCACTACTCTTAACTCAGACATATTTCAGCTCTCTTCCTGGATATCCTTAGAAATAAAATAATTAAAATTTACTTTTACTTTCATGTGTTCTGTGAGTTTTAGAAATGGAAAAATACATATATAAGTGAATAAAGACTCAAGAAGATTACACAAATAGCTCTGTTAGGCTGTAAAGAATATGAGTGATGCCATTTGTTTTTTCAATTATTCTTTAATATTATACATGATTTTTACAATAAAATGATTAAAATTACATAACTGTAGTCTTAAAGATGACATTTCATTATATACTCTAAAATGTTCTCACTATATAAAAGTTTTCCGTCTGTATTTTTTTATAAATTATACATAATTGACAATATAGAAACTATCTCCATAATAAATCCATTCCTAGTACATATAATGTATGGTGATTATGTATCTATTTTGCCTATGGACACAGTACATTTGGGAAGTGAACGAAGACTTTTCTTTCAAAAAATATTCTATTCTAGGAATTTTTAGTGTATTTTATATTATAAAAGGAAGGATGAGTTTTCCGTGGCACTTTTTATGTTCTTGAATTACTTTATTCACATTTTAGAACCATTAATCTCCTGATCCTCTTTGTTATTTTCCTCATTATTCTCTAATTTCTGGCTCATGTTTGATGGTCCTTTTAATTCATATTCCATATGGAAGGGTCTGTTCTCTGCTTCAGTGTCAAATCAGATGACTCAAACAAGCAAATATTTATCAAGTGCCTACTATGTACAAGAAAGTGTTGAATTTAAAAAATATATCACTGTTGAAGATCTCAAGGAATCTCAGAGAAAAATGTGTACAAATAACAAAAATGTAAACTATAACAAATATAACAGCTTATAAAATATTCAAGTAAGTCTAAGATAAAAAGAGATCTAAGAAATACATTATTGTCTTGTATCTGAAGAGAATCAAGCCAGTTATATTGATGCCCTCAGAGCACAAGAAGAGGTTGAAGTTGAGAGATTTGGGTTATTGCTGCAATTCCATCACTTGCTAATTGTGTCATCTTAGAAAGTCACAAAATTTCTCTAGTTCAAGGGGGAAAAGTTACATAGTTACATACAGGGGAGTGTGTGTGTGTGTGTGTGTGTGTGTGTGTAATCTCCTAAATCAAGCCAAGTGGACACAATTCTGGGACAACTGGCAGAAGTAGAATGATTAGGAAAGAAAAGCAATTTCCTCTTGGGCTGGTAGCATAAGAACGAGTATTCCGCTGTCAGTTTCCTCCACTAGAGTAAGTTCACTTGAGAATGAAGCCAAGAAATGAAGCAGAAAAAGAAATGCTTCATCTGCCTCATCTGCAAAATGGAAAAATGAAACTTTCTTCCTGAAGGTAAGGGCTAGAAAAGAAAAACTATTAACACCCCTTTCAGCTCAAATTCTATGATTTTTTAAAAATTGCTCCTTTTAATAGATGGATACATACGTATAAAAAAGTTGCTTTTAACAGTTGTTTTCATTATGATAATCTAGTTTTTTCTATCTTAAGAAGGTTGGGTATTTTTTCCCTGGTGGGTACTACTTTTGATTATTATTATTATTTTGATTATTGTTAAATTTCCATTTTCTCATTGACTTAATATTGAAAATTTATAGTCACGATTCCCATTGTGAATATGAAGAACAGTGTGTATTAGAAATATGAAAAATATTGTTCCTAAATATACCAATTTCTAATTCAACTGTTTATATTTAGTTCTAAAGAGGAGAATAATCATAAATAATATTAATAATTTTGAAAATTATTTATGATAAATTATAAACAAAATAAGCATTGGTAGAACAAATTACTTTTTAGAATATATTGTTTATTCCAATAACAACCCAGCTGAAAGAGTTCAATGCCATTTGCTGAAGTTGTTTAAACCCTGTGAGAAACAATAATTTCTCTAATGTGCTGTGAACATTGAGTAATAAAAAATTTACAAAAATTAATGCAAAATGGATCATTAACAGCTAAAAAAATCTTAGCAGAAAACAGGAGTGAATCTTTGTAACTTTGGGCTTGGCAATGGCTTTTTAGATATGATAATAAAACAAACGACAAAAGAAAAATAGATGAATTGGAATTTATAAAATTAAAAGTTACTTTACTTAAAAGAAAACCTCTAGAAAGTAAGAGTCTACAGATAGAAGAAAATACTTTAAAATCATATTTCTGATAAGGGGCTTGTATCTAGAATATATAAAGAACAATTATAACTCATAAATAGCAAATGATCCAATTTAGAAATTGTCAAAAAAAAAGTTAAATATCATACATTTCTCCAAAATGGATATTTAAATTAAAAATAAGTATATGAAAAGATGTTCAGTATCATTTACCATTAGGAAAATCAAAATCAAAATCAAAATCATAATAAGATAACCATTTCACACCCACTAAGATGGCTCAAAATAAAACCAGGCTGATGAGCATGCAGCAATATTGAAATCCTTATACATGGCTGAAGGAACAGTCACTCTGGAAAAGAGTCTGTGGTTCTTCAAAATGTTAAACATACACTTACCATATGATTCAGCTTTCTCCTAGGCATATACCCAATAGCAATGAAATATGTCTAAACAAAAACTTGTACATGAATATGCATAACGGTATTAATCATGATAGTCAAAATTGGAAACATGGGCATGCCCTTGTAGCTTAGAGGTTAAGTCTTCTACCTCTGGCCAATGCAGTTCACATACAGGGTTTGCGACCTGCAGCCAGGAAACAACCAGGATGAACAACTAAATAAAAATAAATTCTCCTTCCCCCTCTCTCTTCCTGCCTGCTTGCCTGCTCTCCTTCATTCTTGTCTGTACATTTCCTTTAAAAAAAAAAAAAGTGGAAACAATTCAAATTCCATCTACTAATGACTGGATTAACAAAATGTCAGTATCTATACAATGTAATATTATTCTGCCATAAAATGGAATGAAATACTGATACTATGCTTCAACACAGATTAACCTTGAAAACATGCTAATTGAAAGAGACCAGTCACACATACACACAAAAACAAAATTAAAAAACCCACTTATTGTAAGATTCCATTTATGTAAAATTCCCATAATGGACAAATCCATAGAGACAGAAATTAGTTTAGTGATTGCCAGGAACTTGGGGGAGAGGGATACGGAGGAGTCACTATTAAAAGGTCTAGGGCTTTGGGGAGGATGATGAGAACACTGTAAAAGTAGATAGTAGTGATGGCAGCACAACTCTGAATTTATAAAAAATGTACTAAACTGTACACTTAAAGGGGCTCTATAAAGGGTAACACTTATGGTATGTGATTTATATCTCATAAAGTAGATAATAAGAAAAATAAGGGATCAAAGACAGTTGCCAGTTATATTACTTTCAAACTGCATTTAACACAAGACACAAGACAGCTGAATATGTTAAAGACATCATCAATATATATTATTTTAAAACAGAAATTTTAAATGTGAGAGTGCCCTGAACTTAAAGTTAGGAGAATATGAGTTCTAGCTTTTCCAGGACTCCAACCCAAGTTTGGAGTCAAAAATTGTTAATTACCTCTCAAAATCCATTCTCCTTTTCTTCTCCAGCACTAAGAACCCCAGATTTTAGCTGAGCCATTTGTACTCACCTGAAGACCTGTCAGCCTCCTTTGCAGCTAGACACAGCCATGTGCATAAGCTTGGTTAAGACTTCCAGAAAGTCTCCCGAAAAGGAGGGAATATATGTTTTCTTGTTCCTCCATCCTGTTGCCAGGATTTAGATGGATTGGCTAGAGCTCTAGCAGCTATCTTGGACTGTGAGGATGATGGATGACAAAGTGACAAGGTGGAAGGAGACTGGGTCCTTCACAATTCGTTGACTAAATACACTTGCTCTAAACTGCCCGTCACCAAACTTCCTTCGTATGATACTGACATAATTATATAACAGTAGTCATTTCATTTTTTTCTGTTGCATGTAAAGGTGTCTACTACTGACAAACACACTGGGTTTCTGAAGAAGAAAGAGAAAAGAGCCCTTTAGATTGATTTGAAGAAGAGCTTGTTCTTTACTAAAAAGTTAACCTGAGAACATGCAAGGGTTCTTGATCTGATCTTCCAAAAGTCTGCTGACAATGGCGAAATATCTAGAACTGTACACATTTGTTTATCATCACCTCACCTGCCTCGTCTCCCTGGCATTTTCGTATCAGCTGAGATCAGCCAGAAAATTCCAAACATCATGGTTTCAAATTTGATTAGGTTGTACGTAGAGGGTAGGATCTTTCTTTTGAAATAGGTTTCTCATGATATTCCGATTTCTTTTTCAGTCTTTTCCAGTTTTCTAACCTTGACTAAATCTATATGGTTAGTTAAATATTTGCTTGAGGGGTATAAGAACAATGCCTGTTGAGTGACAAAGTGTAAACCTCATTCATTCTTGGCTACAAGAGACTTCCATGGCTTTATAACAGGGTCAGTATTTGTTTACAATCTTATTCAATAGTTATTTTGAATTATTCAATTCAAAAATCATATTTTTAAAAACACATGCACTCCATCATTTCCAGGTGGGATTTTTAAACTCCGTCAAAGGAGAGACCTAGTGGCTCTGGTCACTAAATGTTACATGGAAAGTGACAGTTATATCTAGACTGCTTTCACAATTTCCTAGATGATTAAAAGATGCCATAGTCCAAGTACTCCTGGGCATATCATCCTAAAATTTCAACTATTATTAATAATACCAGTATGATTAAAAAGCAATGTTATCACAAGGCCAGAAACTTCTAAAACAATATCCATGTAAATTCTTCCATATAAAGAAATTCTATATACTAGAGAATCTTGTGTTTTTTACTTCCTGTTGTCTTTTTAGTAATAGCTATAAATGCTTTTCTGTATATTTTATTATTCACGCGTGAAAGACTAAAACACACTTTAAAAAAAAAGAATGGATAAATATTCAATAAAGTGAGGCAAAGTTAGAATTGGATGCTAACATAATCATAATATAGCTAGCAGGCTTCAACTATTATTAATGGACACTTGTGACTTAAAAAAATTATGCCAATATTAGCAGAGATTTGGTTTCAGGAAGACATACCATAATAGATTCTCAATTGGCTAACTTTTGTTTTTTATTTCT
Source organism: Solenodon paradoxus (assembly GCA_004363575.1). Classification (NCBI taxonomy): domain Eukaryota; kingdom Metazoa; phylum Chordata; class Mammalia; order Eulipotyphla; family Solenodontidae; genus Solenodon; species Solenodon paradoxus. The sequence goes on from RJWH01000140.1 coordinate 1,188,350, forward strand.
ATTACACTTGAGTATTTTCTATTGCTGTTATGCCTTCTGATATGTCTTGTTTCCACAGTTCACAGAAGCAGCATTAAATCTGTGTTTTAAGCAGTAAAAATGATTTGAGTTTCATTGTATTTAAGGGTCCTTTTTGATTAAAAGTATTTTGATTATGACTATACACCTTGAAAGTTCTTAAAATGTTAAGTGTTTGTATTGACTTAGTGACTATTAAAAAATAATAGACTTCAGGTGATTCATAGACAAATATCTCTGGGACTCCTGAGTGAGGAATGGGATTCGCACATCCTACTTGGGGTTACATGAAAATGGTCTTCATTTTAATACTCATACCAGTAGTACCCTCCAAGAATCAAAGCCAGAATAGTCATTCTGAAATTTGCATCAAGTTCCGTATCACTCTTCAAGATAAAAAAGGATTAATGCACAATTTCCAAGTTGTTTAAAAAATGAAAATTTTTTTTCTATTTTGACTTGTCTATTTCAAAAGTGGTTTCTTATGCTTTCTTTATGGTTAAGGATAGGTGGGAGGAAAGGCAAAGTGATGAAAAAAATAACATGTCACATAGAAATTACTCAATCAGTGTTTCTTTCCTCCCTTTCTATCCCTTCTGAGTGAAACATACAGCATATAAGTATTGATTAAAAACATGCTAAATTAACAAAATCATTAAATTAATAAGTAAGGGAAGAGATGGTGCTGATCATTCATGCTATCTGAAATACCAATTTATATGCCCAATAATAAATTACTTTAATTAGTCATTCTTTCTCAAGATAAAAATCAGAGTCTGAAAGAGATCACTTTTTTAATCTGCTATTGAATATATTACTTCATTGTTTTTTGAGGGTCAGATTCCAGTGATAAAGAAAACCTGAGGAATCTTTTCCAGAATCTACTTCCTTGTGAAAATTCCTCTCCTTTCAAAAGTAGGTGCATCTAATATTCTTTGTACTTATTCAGTCTAGATTTCATCTGTAATCATCAGTACTATTTGTGACTGACTCACTCTGTCTTTCCTTGACTCTCAGCCACATACTTTATAAGAACACACTCATTCTTGTCTCCTTAATCTTTCCATAGCTAGTCTCAGAAGTAACTTTGAAGGAATATTTTTTTTCCTTTGTACTGGAACCCTTACAGTTTCATAGAACATTGCTGGTTATTTGTATCTAGGTTGGCACATCAATCCATATAAAAAGAAAAATTGGGCGAGTTCAAGGAGAAATTAATATGTCATGTCACAACTGTGTTTTTATTGTATTTAGGTAGAAAACCCAGAAAATCAGATGAATAATAAATGGCTACTGAGAATTTCTAAGTAGCTTATACTTCTTTATACACAGAGGAGAAACCTATTCATTACAATTCACCCATAAGTTACCTGAAAACCTCAGGAACTCTGTAGATACAACTTGACTTTCCTTTGGCTCTTTTGCACCACTATGAGACTGCACATAGGTTAACAGGGAGAAAGACCCAAGACACATGGCTGGTTTCTGAACTTTATTATTTCTAATATTTGCAACAAAAAAAATTGCCACCTCTCTCCCTCCATACAGGAGGATTGTACTAGGGTTTTAAGAAGAAAGATTTAAATAAAGGACTTACTAACATTTTGAAAAGTGGGAGTGATCAAAGACTGCTTAGAACTGGAAAGGATGTTAGCGAATATTTAATTTAATCACCCTTTTTAAGACTAAAGAAGAGAGAACAAGAAACATTTGTGTCTGCTTCAGGTCAAAACAGCTAAAAGTCAAAAGGTTGTATGAACTACTAGAAAGAGTATGGCCTTTATGGTTGACAGCATAGCTGTTTTTTTTTGGCGGGGGTTGTTTTTTGTTTTTAAAGGAAAGGTGCAGTCAGGAATGAAGGAGAGTAGACAGGCAGGCAGGAAGAGAGAGGAGGAAAAAAAGCATCTTTATTTTAATTTTTTTTAATTTAGTTTTTCACACTGGTTATTTTCTGTTGGACCTGGAAATTGAACTCAGGAGTATGTGGCTTGTTCCTTCAGAGGTGATTGACTTAACCACTGTTCTACTAGGGTGTGACGACAGTGTAGATTTGACTCCTGCTCTTCTAGTAACTCTGTGAATGGTTTCCTTGTGTATATACCTATGTACATACATGGAACAACAGGACCTGTCTTCTAGTGTTGTGAAGAGTAACTAATATAACATGTAAAGTGCCTAGGATGGGTGCTAGAATTCAGTAAGTGCTCAGCAAATGATATTGTTAGTGCAGGAACCCAAATCAGGGTCTTTTGCACTATGAATACAGCTGATCAATAGGAGTCAAATGTTTGTTTAAAATATAAGACTCCAAATGATATAAATTGTTCACAACATCAAATAATATTTTCTAAACATTCACTATTCATTAATCCAAGCAATACCCAATCTTTTTAGAAGAAATTAAGCATTCCACTCTCTTGGTGATTTTAGCTGTTTTCAGTTACACACAGCTCAGTACAAAGAGATGACACAAGGGACTTTTTATCTGCAATGCAGAGAGCAATACAGAGATAATTTACATCCGAACATGCCGTTAGTTCCATATGGCATGTATTCATCATTTAGTGGGTTCAGTGCCCTATCTTTAGAGCTTCAGTGATCAGGGTAGAAATTGCCCACTTATTTATGCATGGCTGCACTCAAAATATAGGGAGAGAAAGAGGTGAAGGGAAATGCCACTCCCTGCAAGAGTTGGTTCAGGAGTTAGGAGTCCAGGCTTAACACTGACTTGTCCAGGATCATAGCCTCTGTCCCAAAGACTAGCCAAATGCAGATGACAGGAGGTATATTATTTATTGGTTGCAATCATGCATGTTATTTCTGTTTGTCCCACAAAGGATTTGACTGCTGTTAAATGTAGGGTTGTCTTTCCTTTGTTCAACACAAAGCCTCACTCACACTGGGCAATTGGGCATTTGCAGGGACATATGATCACTTGATTTGCATTCTGTCGAAACAACAGAAGTTGCTCTCAAAAGTCAAATTAGGAATTAATCAGACCCCTTCCTGTGCCCCTCTTTCAGAGAAGGGGAGAGCAAAGGGAAATATTGCATTATTCTGTCTCTCTTGAGAGTAAAGTAAAAAAGGTTCTTGTCTCTCCCTAGAAAAAGAATCAGTCCCTTTATACAAAAGGAATTTTTATTTTCCTGTAATTTTTGCTTCAAAAGATACATAAAAATCTTTCACAGTGGAAGAATCTCGTCTTTTAGTCATCATGATGATTTCAGAAAAGAGAAAGTTTTAAAGCTTATACCATTCTGCCCCCATCACAGTATTAAGCATATATTTAGCTCTAGTTTTTGAATACTGAGAACGAGATGAATTTATAACTTCTGCAATATTAAGAAAGATTATGGATTGTTATAGTATGAATTGTGCTCCCACCCCTGAACTCCTGTGTTGAAGTCCTAACCTCCAGGATCTCAGAATGTGACCTTATTTGAAATGAGGGTCACTGCAGAAGCAGTGAAGTTAAGATAAAGATGGGCCCTGATCCAGTATGACTACTGTCCTTATAAAATGACAAAATTTGGACACAGATACCCACACGAAAAGAATACCATGTGAAGATGATGGCACCAATCAGGGTGATATAACTACATGAAGGTGAAGGAACACAAGACTGCCAACAAATACCAGAAGCTAGAAGAGAGGCATGGGACAGATTCTTCCTCACAAACTCATAGGGAACCAGCACTGTTTATACCACAGTCTTGGATTTCTAGGCTCCAGAACCAAGAGACAAGATATTCCCATTGTTTAAGCCACTTAGTTTGTGGTATTTTGTAATAGTTTCCCTTAAAAACTAATATGTCATTTATTTCCTTTTATTCTTGACTTCGCTTCCTCCCTCCTTTACTCTCTCCTCTTCTCTCTCCCCTTCCCTCCCTTCTTTCTTTCTGTTAAGACTTCAGGGAAAAGTAAGCTGTAAATTATGAATAATTTTTCTTTTGAACCATTGCTGGATTTTAATACTTTATGTAGCATTGAGAAATACAAACACTTGTTATAAAGGAATACTCACAACTGATGTGACTGAAGTTTGATAATAGTGGACAAAAGGGTCTGCGCCAAAAGACACACATGCCAGTGCCTTGTCATCCAGAGAGGAGTCTTGCCCAAATTTTAACTTATGGATTGTTATAGGATTGTTGTCTTTCCTGCTCATTGCCACATGAAAGATGAACTTCCAGGACCATCACTTAGTTTTTGCAATTTTCTAAGGACTTCACTATCAGCGACATGCCATTAAGGTCATTGACAAGCACATTTGACATCTATGTATACACACATAACCTCACAGAGTTGTTCTTTGTTTCCTAATAGAACAGTGGCAAATAATAAGTCCCTATATGTGTGCACTTGTGCCTAATAAAGACACTCAGAGAGCATGGGATCTTTTTGTGCCAAGTATGTTCATAAAATTGCAAACACTGTACTGCTGGCTGCCTGGCTATATTCTCTGCATTAGTTTCCAAGCCATCCATGATGTCACCCCCATTGCTTGAAACTGTTCCATGTAAGTAAGCATTTGTCATTTTTTGCCTGCCTGACATTAATTTCACCCCCTTCTCTAGTTTTCTCACTTTCTGTCCTTATGGTTTAAGGGCCGACCTTATTTATCCATCCCTGGGCATCTACTATTATATAATGAAGGACACAAGACCCAAGCTAAGCCTATCAATCTCAATTTGAAACCTTATGTTGACCCTGCTTGGGAAAGATTTGGAATTGGAAAAAATGTAAACATGGAGTTTCTGGGGGCCAATATATAAAGGGACTCTCCTGAGAAAGAGTCAAGATGAGAGATACACAGATCAATGGGAAGAGTTATGTGTATGAATGTCATCTTGATATCACCTGCATCTTTGGGATCAGGCAGGCTGAACTTCTACAACAATAAATTCCCGCTGTATAGGCCATTTTGAGATAGGTTTTCTGGCATTTGAAATTGAAAATATCCTGGTATATCCATAGCTTCTTTTGACCAATTTTCCTATCTTCCATTTCTTATTTGGTGTACAATAGTTATTTTCATTCTTGTGCATGAAATTTACATAGCCACTTCATAACCGTGTTGGGATGAGCTTCACTTCAACATTAATAGGGTGTTCAGTGAATTTCCTATTGCTAATCTCATTCTTCCTCTTGGAGAATGTATAGTTAGCTGATGATGAAATTCACACCCCCCACCACCATCGCCCCAATTCAAGAATGTGTTGTCCTAGAGTCAATTAGTATTGCTGCCTACAAGGTCAGAACATCATAACTCATTAAAGACCCGTGACCTAGTTGAGAACTGATACTGCGTTGTTACCATTTGTCCAGTTTCTAAGTGTAAAAATGATCTTGATTTATTTCTAGACTTTGTGTCAGTTTATCACATGTTAGCCACAAAATAGACTCCAATGACATCTTCACTCCAAGCTGAGTACAGGATTTTTTTGGTGTAAGCTAGTGTGTGACTTTGGTTTTGTAGCCACTGTGAAAAACAACAGATACTTTGTAACCTGGTGGAACAGCGGTTAGATCAGTCACCTCCAAAGAAGTGCAGGCCACATACTCTTGGGTGCAAGAGTCCCAGGCCCGAAGTAGGTTTGCAGGCGGAGGGGCGGTATAACCACTGTGAGCAACTAAATAAAAATAAAATAAAGATACTTCCTCTTTTTTTCTTTCTGCCTGCTTCCTTACTTGCCTTCATTCCTGCCTGCACCTTTCCTTAAAAAAAATCAGTTTACAGATGGTTACAATGAACAATAAGAACAAATAAGGTGGGAAATAAGGCTATCAATCCAAAGGCACTGGAAAAGCTGCTCCTTAGCAATTTCCAAGCAAGGGAGAATAGGAGAATGGCAATAATCATCATCTAGGCACATTTACCCCCGCTAACAGTGAAGGGCACCCCTTACTTAGCACTTTTTATGACACATTTCACCAAAGAACCAAAATATCTTAGAAAGGGAGAAGACTCACTGTGTGCTTTTACTCAGAATGTAGGCATACTCTCCACACCCTTCTAAATCCAGACTCTTTCTGAATATCAAAATAACTCCAGGATTGCTTATCAGCCCAGTGAAGAACTCCTATTTATGAAAAATATTATCTTGTGCGGAGCCACAGTCTCTCTTCTTGTGACTCTGGAACACCAGAATTTCATTGACGGGAATTTTGGATCCTACAATCCAGCAACTTCATTTTGTGCCCAGTGATGTGCCTTCTGCCACAGAGTATTGAATCATCTCCTCTCTAATGGCCATTTCAATATTTTATGACAGAATCTGTATTTTTCCCATCATCTATTTTTCTCTGGAGTAAATATGCCCAGGTACTCTACCCCTTCCTTAACCTACCCCAAATTTCCCTAAGATGCTATCCTTATTTCCTGCCCTATAATTCTACCTTATGATACAGTCTCCCCATCATCTCACTACTATTCATTCAGTGGGTGAATATTTCCTTCTAGGTGCAAAGCTAATGAGAAACCCATCTTTCAGTATTTTATGTCTAGTTAGTTTATATCTTATATAGAATTGCTATTTTATATAGTTCTCCGTAATAACTCTACCCGCTTAAGCACAATAGTTAGTTATAAATGACTTGTCAACTTTCCTGGCAAAACAAAACTGCCTACAAATAAATTTGTCTGGTTTCAGATAGACTGTTAGTAGCATAGAACAGTGCTGTCGGAAGTCAGTTTAGTGATTACTTAGACCACTGCCTCATTTCAGTCATGCTGTTTTACATGTATTCAGAATTTTGAGTACTTTAAAGAGTATCTTCACACCCTCTTAGATGATATTCCTTACCACACTGGGAAGAAAGAAGAGCTATGTGTTATTCTCCCCACTTTGCATATAAGGCATTAGATTAGATTCTAACTAGCTAGGGGCAGAGGTAGGACTCAAGTCCAGTCCCATGACTCTTGACTTTTAGACTACTGTTTTGTTTACTCTACAGCCACTGTCCTTTGTCACCAAAGACTCATATTCCCCTTAGATAACACTACGGCTTCAGCAGCTCTCTGAAATCCTGCTGGTTTAGGAACTTCCACTTGCCTGCTGCTGTCAAATCCTCACCAACCCCACACAGCCACCAACACAAATCAGAGGTTCTAGGTGTGAAATGCTGCAAGGGCAAAATTCTTTTGAAGTCATAACTGATTGATAAATAATGATGCAGAAGGAAAAATGAAACTCTTAGTCTATAGGACAATCCTGGTAGAACTTGAGGTTCAACTCTCTCTTTCTCCTTTGTCTTGAATGTAATTCACTCATCTTCAGAAATCAGTATCTTGTGGAATGAGGAAGTGTGAAGCAGTATGAAGGACAAGGGGCACTCGGGGAGGCACTAAAAATGAAAAGGGAGGAACTCAGCATCCCAGTGGGCATCACACTGTGCTGGGCAGTTTTTTATAGGAGTAAATCTAAGAGCAGAAGCTTCCTCTGATAATTTTTCCTTGACCCAAGTGACTGTGTTAACAAAAAAAGGAGGAGCAAGAGTAGAAAATGTCTTCTTTTAAGATTCTTGTTCTTTGGTTGATTAAAAGAAACAAAGAAACAAAAATCTCTCAACATTTGGGGAGAACAATTTCCTCAAGTTCCTTTATCAGAATTTGGCTGGGAACAGGAAAAGAGGGTCTGTTGAGGGGAAGAGACTGGGGAGAGAGAATGACTATATTCAGTGTGGCCAAGGCTCAGATAAAGCATGCATGCCTTGTCCCCTTGCTTCTTAAGTCTGCCAAAACGATAATAGAGACCGGGACTCAGTTTAACTGTGACTTAAGATCCAAACCTCTAGACATTTGGTATAATACAATTTGTTTATCAAGGTTTGAAATTTAACCTAGAAATCAAGTTGCTGTATAAATCAATAATCCCAAACCCCTGTGCTCATACCATTTTATTAAAAGAAAATTTTGTGAATAGGATGTTATTTGTATTAAGATTCTGTCTTAGGCCTTCTATAAATTTTGAGAAATTTGTAAAAAAAAATTTAGCAAATATTTTCAGTAGTGAAGAGTCATGAAGTTTTCTAAGATCCCTGCTTTAGGTGTTAGCTACGAATTAGGACCTCAGGACAAGAAACTATAATGTTAAGAGAGCCATGGCGACGTGAAGAAATGCTTATAGTAGATGGAGAACAAAAATAATCCATAGGAAAAAATGTAAATTGAGACTAGTTAAACTGATTATTAAAAGAATGACAAAGTCCTATAATTTATTAGGTATGGGAACTAGTGATATAAAATTTATAGAGGATAAGGGAAAAACTTCAGACTTGATTTCAGGTTAATGTGACCTTGGCTTTCCAAGGGAGGTTATGTTTATTGTCAAGCTCTTCTTACTTGAGTTGTAAAAGTAGCAGGACCAGACAAGAGGTTTCTGAACTAACTGATAGGTATGACATACTAACGTTATAGTTAAGTAAATTTTCCATTATTTTGGGATCGATTAAACCTGCTTGAATTGTCATGTGAGGTCAAATAAAAAAAGAACACCATTTGCTTCAGATTATACTGAAAAAATTTAAAGCACAGGCTGTGGGCATCAGAAGATGGGGTTTGGAGTACAAGTTACACTACTAGTCGAAGTGCTTTGGACAAGTCAGTTAACCTCGCCAAATCCTGTGTTCACCACACTAAAACAAGTCTAATAATAATGGCTCTTTTGGAACTCAGGTAAGCTAATATATATGAATGAAGTTTTTGAACTCTAAAGTGCTAGTTGCTATTTTTATTATCTTCTAATGTTGACCAAGTTTTAGAATCAAGAGGTAAAGCAAAACAACATATACTACTTTGTCTTGGGAGAAAAAAATGGGAGGGAATATAGCCTTTACTGTATTTCCCTTTCTTCATACATCGGTATCTTTAAAAAGCAGCATGTATCTGCTATTATGACTTTACCCTCCCAGGCTTCTGTATTTTATGTCTTTAGAAGCTTTCTTATGTTAAGAACCGAGAAAAATAATGGTGGTAGCCTTGTCATCTATATTATGGGAGTAAGTTACAGAAGTAAGTCATAGTCCTTGAGAATTTAAATTCCACTGACTGTAGGTGGGGGACCATATTTGTTTTGGGGTTATTTTTCAGTTTTCTAAATTATTTTTAAAGCAATGTGATTTGTGTCTGCTCCTCCAGCAATACAATGACTTGGATTTTTGTAGATTGATAAACTACTAGAAAACAAAAATAATGGCTTTCCTACAATTAAACAACCCCCATCTGGGAATTTCCCAGCTACAGAGTCCCACAGGATTATCATGGCCCTGGTGTCAGTGACATGGGGTAACCCTCAGCTTCATTGATCCCAAATAAAATTACCATGTCGCTCAGGGTAAATCAAGCAGAGGTAACCATTGACACTACCATTGCCATTTTTAAAAAGGGAATTCTGAGAGGGAAATGGCAACTGACTCAGCAATATCTGTTTGTTAGCACAATGTCAGCTCATCTTGCGTAATAGTTATTAGGCAAGAAACCACAAGATAAATAACTCTCAGGAGCCAAACAAAATATTATTTTACATTGTACCTTCCATGACATCTTACTATTTCCTAGGGTTTACTTGAAGACAATTACCACCTCATGAAACGAGACACATACAATGATTGAGGGTGTAAAGCTTATAATAAATTGTATATTTTTGAGAGAACAGTTCTATGTTGGCCTGCTTCCTTTAAAGAATTTTCTTAATAATAACCAGATGATTTCCTCTTGTAGGAATTCAAACCCAAAGATACTCAGGATAAGAAGACATCTCTATATGGGTTCTTCCTTCTAGATGTTTCTTGTTTTTCAGTATTGGAAGGTTATTCTTGGTGGCATTTCAAGTAACAGAAGAAAGAACTTATTTTATACCTAAGTACTTTTCTTCTCATGTTCTGACTTTGCTAGAGATGTAAGCACATTATTGAACTCTTTCCTAAGTTTCCTCAAGACAATTTCAATGCCTTTTTAATATCCTTAGGATACTCAGCTAACTTTTCTAGTTGGGAGTAGGAGGTGATCCCTTTTAGTAAGTTCATAAAAAAAGCAGTATTTCAGGACTCCCTGGAGTATCTGAAGGGCATAACTTGCACTTATGGGTCTTTGAAATCATTCACTAAAAGTCATTCCATAGAAGTAAATAATAAAAGTTTCCTCTTCACTGGCATTAGAGTTCATGGCCAATGAAGGACAGCTGGATTTCAGACCCTATCTGCCTGGCAGTGTTCCTTTGCACAGTACACAAACCAGACTGCCACATAGGGCACTTGGCACATGTTCACTTTTAACTGCTCCTTTCCCATCTATGCCTGAGTTGACAGGTCTCTGAAAAGACATTATTTCTTCAGCACCAGAAATCTCTCCAGTTTCCGCCATTCAGGTTTCCTTCAAATGTTCTCTCCCCTTTGGCCTCTAAAGTTCTTTCCATTTCACTAAAATGAACCCAAATTCTTCCTCTCCATCCAGTAATTCTCAAACTTTTTTTATTAAGCCTCACCTAGGTGGAGCAAAAGACTTCAAGACTCACATACTCCAGCCTTTCCTGCTTTTCAAATAATTCCCTGATAGTAATGAACTATTGCTATTCAAACACATTTTAAGCAGATTTTGAGATTATGTGAATATCTGCTTTAACATTACTGGTACAGATGATTCCTATATGTACTACAGTTCATATTTGTTTTTCGTTAGAGAAAATGTATAGGTCATAAATTGTGCTGACATTTATAGACAGCACTATCCCATTGTTGTTAATCAAACAAACAAAATAGAAGACAAAAGAGGTAAGTAAAGGGTACTTTGTAATTAAAAAGTAGGAGCAGTAAAGATTAAAAAGAACAATCAACTCAATACAACTCTGATACTAATAACAAAATAATCTTTCCAAAAACTGAGGATATTTCAACAATCTGTCCATGCCTGGGCAGACTATAACTGGAGATTTGCAAATATTGCCAAGTGTTTCCTGGCAGCCAGGTGAATCCATTAAACTCGCAGTGAATCTAGTTACATGCTAATTTTTTATTTATGAATACCAAATGCTACTTACTCTTAACTCAGCAGTTATTAATAAATAACCTATAGAAACACACAAACACACACACAGAGAAAACAACCTAGGTTTTCAAGGTCATTTGCTAGCAAGATACAAAAAAACAAAACAAAAAACAAACAGAAAAATCAATCATGCGAATATTTTGGGCTCTATTTGTGGACCATGAGGAGGGTATTTGTAGCCTACCAGTTGTCTGTGATCCATATGTTGAAAATGACGGGTTAAGTGGTTGACTTGGCTTTTTGATTTAGCTTCCCAAGATGCTGGATCACCTTTCCTACTTAACACTTTGATGCTACAGGGACATCCTGACCTTGGGCCCTCACCAGTTTCCAGTGCTGACCAAGCCTGGATCTCCAACCAACCAAACAAATCCAACCCACCCTCACTAGAGTCTCTCTCCATGAAAGAGAATCAGATCATCTACTAACTGGCAGATTCCCAGTCAGTCTACCTTGCAGCACCTGTGATGCTTCCATAATAGAAGGCCCTGAGTTGGCTCGGTGGAGAGAAGTCAGCAGACTTGGTCACAGGCCACCTCCACCTTACCAGGTATTAGACAGCAAGCAAGTTAACTCACTCCTCAGCTCAGATTTCTCCTCTATGAAATGAAAATAATAATCTTAACTTCATAGATGTCTTGTGGAGATCAAATGAGATAATGTCAGCGATTAAGCATGGTAATATATATTCATGTACAAAAGTAATAATGTGTTACTATTGTTGCAGAGAGGTAATGTTAATACACATGTCTAGACTGTTATATTTACTAAGGACAATTGATATTAGGATGCTATGATGTATAAGAATGACAAGCAACTAAATATAAAATGAAAGGAACTTACACTCTAAAAACTGTTGAGAAAGAGTTGCGAGTTCCTAAATCCATAATCCTGAAACATGGTGTAAGGAAAAGTACATGTCTCAATGTACTTGCAACATGACTATGAATATCTGCTTCAGGGCTACTGGTCTGGAATTCATACACACACACACACACACACACACACACACACACACACACACACACACACACACACCCTCACCCTCTCACCCACCCAAACACACACCCTTTTTTCCCCAATCACATGACTTCAGAGAGCAGGACTACAATTCAGATTCATTCTAAACATTAGAAAATGAGGGGTGTTGCTTTGCTTTGTTTTTTCTTTTCTTTTCCCCATCCATCCCATTAGGAGCTCTGGCTCAGACAGTTGCTAAAGAATGCTAGGAATTCTATCCTCCACCCAGTCAGGAATGTGTCCTGCTTGGGGCACTTAGCAGGAATGTGAGGGCTGCCAGATAAGGCCCAGCACTTGAAGCAGTGAGAGCTTGTCTGTGGCTTGGGAGAGAGCCCCCTTCTAGAAGTAGGACTTCCTCAAGATCCCCCAGAAGTTATTTTTTGGATAAAAGCAGAGACTAGAGTTGTCTATGCAGAACTAACCTCTTGCAGACAATGAGTGAAAAAACAGCTCAGCTGGGATATTTGAAAAAAAAGACACAATAGTGTCCTCAGTCTTTGGGAGAAGAAAGGCCTTGGAATCAACTCAGATGTGGACTTGGCCACAGGTTCTGCCTCTTCCTAGTTTGCTGCATGACTTGGATTAGATTCTGTGAACTTGTTTCCCCATCTATAAAATACAAATAATAATAGACCATACCTCTTATGATTATGAGCAATACTGAATAAAAATGATATCTATAAAATTCTTCACATAGCACCTCTCCATATGTTGGGGCTATAAAGCCTATTTCTATATGATTAGCTTTTAAATAGTTTCAATACCCTGTATTTAATCAGTATGCAATATGTTTTTATATTTGCTACCTCTTTTTAATTAATTAAATGTGAACGTGAGCCCCCTAGGGATGATTAGCAGATGTATTCCTCTTACAGGACCAGTAACAGAATGTGAACTTTGTCAGTTAGCATGGGGCCTGGTCTTAGCTCTTGTACCCATGTTATCCTTATCCCAGTTTTTCAGTGAGTGTCCAGTTATAAGCTGACCCCTCCCTGGGCACACTGACTGCATTGAGCTAGTGTACTTGCTCTCATCCAGTTTCCAGGGGGAGCTGGGAAGAAACTATTGTCAGAGGTCAAAGAGAGGCTCCAAGGCTTCAGGGATTCTCTCCCTTAGGACCGCCCTTGAGAGGACACCAGAGCAACTAGCCTGCCTGTCTGATCCTCTGGTGCCTGAGTCTCAAAGTTTAATCTGTGTTGGAGAAGGCCTTCCCTGCAATAGGCACCTGGCATGGTTCTCCTTGCCAGTCTTCCTGGGGGAGCATGTGGGAGACAAGACTGCCCTTTCCTTCTTCAGACCAAAACTCCTGAAACGATGTGATTCTGCAACCTAACCCTGATTCTTGGCATTCATGAAGTCATGGCACTGCTCCACCTTCTTGGACTCTAAATCTTGATTTCTGCAATTACACTGGATCTACTGTGTGCTGCTATAGACCTGATCATGGATTTTTCATCTCCTCCTGGCATCGCAGGCAACTCTTCACATTTTGTGAAGTCTATGTAAGCTTCCTGACAATTCTTTTTTTCCAATGACTTAGTCCCCCTGTCATATCACCCATAGACTCTAAACACAGAATCACAAGTCCATCTGGGATCGGACTTAGCTCTCCAGTGATTGTTTCCTGACTAGTTCCTCCTTAATGCTATCCACCTGACTCTCCATGAATCTGACAAATTTCATCTTTTATTGGTAGTAAATACTTTGTAATAAAAATATACAAGACCATATACTTGAATTCATATGGACATGGCTAGGTTCAAACCTGAGACAGGCTGGAACCATATCTTTCTGAGTTGGGAGGGAGGCTAGTATGTGTATGTGGACTTCGGCAAGGATTTAAGGCAGAATCTCAAGGGCATAGCCAGCTCTATTATGGATATGACCCCAGCTCTTGAGGGAGGAAGCATTCCAAGATCCAATTAGGTAAGGGGTAAATGGTTGCCTACATAGAGCCAGATTCCAGAAGGTTCATTTATGGGAGCAGGATCCAAGCCCAGAAAGGCTAGATGGCTAAAGAGAGATAGAAAACCAGGACTCCAGTCACTAGCTAAAGTTCAGAATAGTGTCAGGCATTCAACCACATCTTTAAAATATCTCAGAATGTTAAACAAATATGTGCCTGGAACTGAAATCACCCTTGACCACCAGGCTATATTTCTTCCTCAAAAAAAAAAAAAGCAGTCTTGGTGATTCATTTGCTTTTCCTTCCACTCATGACTATGATTCAGGTCCAGCTCCTTCTAAACTATTCAAACACAGTAACTGCCTTCAGCTTTGACCTACTACCTTCCACACCACTCTAGTTATTTTGCTTCTTATCTTTGGATATATAACGTTTACACTAATGACTTTTGTGTGTCCAAAATTCATTATTTTACCCTCAATTATTCTGCTCCCCCATCCCTCTTCATCTCAACAAGTGATCCATCAACATTCATTTTTTTCAAGTCAGAACCTGTTTCATAAATTCCTTTGACCACTTTATCAGCCGCATATATCACTATGATGGCCATCCCATCTCTATTCAGTTTTAACCTTGGACTCTGGAAGAATCACCAGTTCTTATTAATACCCAATTCTTCTTTTCTTTCTGGGTATATGAGAGACTACACTTTCCTTCTCATATCCAGTTATGTGCAGCATACGACTAGCCATATGACTAATTATCTTAATCTGAAATATCTCTTTTCCTATTGAATGCAGAAGTTTTGTGTTGAGATGGCAGTCACCAAATCAAGGAAATCTGATAACTAAGTCACCTCATAGAGGGTGGCTGCTTTAGAGAGATTCTTGGACCAGCAACAAATGCTACATGACTGAGAAATAAACATTTATGTTAAGATGTTGAGATGTGGGTATCATTTGTTACTGTAGTATTATCTAGCCCATCCTAACTAATACAATCGCTAACACCTGTTGATTTTTATTTTTATTTATTTTTTTTTTAAGGAAAGGTACAGGCAGAATGAAGGCAAGTAGGAAGGTAGGCAGGCAGGCAGGAAGAGAGAGGCAGCAGAAGCACTTCATTTTTATTTAGTTGATCACATTGGTTACACCCCCTGACCCCGGGTCTTGAACCTGGGACTTTGGGATATATGTGGGACTCCCCCCAGAGTGTACTACACTGCTAGGGCACCAGGGTACACCCAGATCTGTTGATTTTAGTACCATATATTTCTTTCTCTTCGAGTTCCTCTGCTGCTCTAGCTTAGGACCTCAACATATCCCACCGAGACTATTAAAAAAGCTCTAAAAATTATCTCCCTGACTTCAGTTTGCCATGTCTCAGGCGCATCCTTCAAACAGATACCGGAGTGGTCTTTGTATAATAAATTCAACACCAACCATGTATTTTGATGTGCTCTATTCATAGCCTCCCCACTACTAACTTGATGGACAGTAGGACATGACATGTCTCCTCTAGCCACGCTCTTCTCACATTTCTCCCATCCTTACCTTTTATGCCCAGCAATACTCAAATGTCTGTGATGTTCAGAATAAGCCATGATTTTCCATGTTTTTGGTGTTCCATTCACCTAAAATATTTTTATACACTCTTCATCCTCTTTGCCTGGCTAACTTCATATTAAGACTAGGCTCTAATAATACCTTTATTCTAGGAATATTTCCTGCTGGATTTAACACTCCTCCTCCAGACTCCCATAGCATCATCATCATCTGTATACCATTAATCACATTATATTTCATCTCCTTGTGGGGCTCTCTCTTCTGTGATAGTTTAAGTTTGGAAGATGATTCCAATCCTCAAGAAAGCCTCTGAAGGAGTCACACTTCAGTGGAGGTAACTGCAAATGTGGAAGAAATAGCAAGAAATCTAGAATGGGAAATGAAGCCTGGAGATGTGAATGAATTGTAATCTCTTGATGAAACTTGAACAAATGAGTTGCCTTTTATGGATGATGAAAGAAAGTGATTTTTTGAGACGAAATCCACTCCTGGTAAAGACGCTGTGAACAACCGTTGATAAAGCAGGTTGTAAGGACTGACTGTAATTCTGAAAGAAATTCTACTGTAAGTAAAATGTTATCAAATGGCATTGCATGCCACAGAGAAACCTTTTGTGAAAGAGTCAAATGAAGCAAACTTCATTATTGTCATATTTTAAGAAATTATTACAGTTACTCCAAATTTCAGCATTCACCACACTGATCAGTCAGCACTCTCAACATCAAGACAAGACTCTCAATCAGCAAAAAGTTGGCAGTTTGCTGAAGGTTCAAATGATGGTTAGAATTTTTAGCAATAAAATATTTTTAATTAAGGAATATACATTGTTAGATATCATGTTACTATGAATTAATGATTACAGTATAGTGTGTAAAATATAACTTTCATATGTACTGGGAAACCAAAAAAAATCATGTGACAGTTTATTGTGATATTTGCTTTACTGTAGTGGTTGAGAACTGAGCCCACAATATCTCTGAGGTGTCCCTGTTTTATGGTGTCATCGACATTGAACTCATGGACCTGCAACTTAACTTGAACAAAACTTATCTAACATGTATTTTCTCTATAAGGTGTTTCTTATGTGTACTTAAGAAGCTAGAAAGCATTTCAGCTGTATTTGGGGATATTTCAGACAGTGAAATCACCAACAAAAAGCAGAAAAGTGTGAAAACATGGCACCAAATATACTGGAAAAAGGAAACTTGCTTACAGAACTGAAATAAGAAGGCCAAACATCACTTTATTCAACTTTAGCTGGAGTGTGTATGTCAGGTGACTCAAATATTTTACTGCTTTTCGCATGTCTGAGTGATTGTGAAAGTGCCAGGAATACTGATGTGGGGTTTACAAATAAATTTTAGGGTCTAGGTAAATTCTCAAGCATGGAATCTACAAATAATGAAAATCAACTGTAGTTATGATTATTTGAAAATCTACCAGATGACAATGACACTGAACTAGGTGCTTTTTACCTAGTGCATATTGTCAGGTTTATAAACTTTTCACTTTTCCAAAGAGATGACTCAGCTAACAATGGTAGATGTATCCTTAGTTTCATAGGTTATCACCACTGGAAAAAATATACCCAAGATAAAGGATGTATTAATGGGGCTAGAAACTTGTAATACATTATTCTTCTGCTTCTTTCGGAAACTTCTAACTCAATAAGAGCCTGGGCTCTTATAGGAAACTAATAATACAATGCACACTCAGCAAAGGGGTATTGATTATGCTTAAAGACCCATAAGATTGTGCTCTAGTGTGTGAAAAGAAGCTTCTTAATAAGAAAATATGTCCAGCAGTTAAGAACACAGTTATCCAGCTTCTGGAATCCTCCTTAGCAACATCATGTGAAACCCAAACAGCCAAGTAAATAAATTTAAATAGAAAAACATGTCTTTCAAAGAACTACTAAGTTAGGAACCTGAGATGTTAAGCTTTCGTGTATACCACGTACTGGCAAAATGATGATCTTGTCCAGTCACCCCTGGATCCTGTCTTCCTATCTGCTGCTTGCTTTCTATCCAGGTCAGTCTGGACTCTGTTCCAAACATCATGGTTTCCATTCTTACTTATTGTCACCCTCACTACAACGTCATTCTCTTCCCAGCCCGATCACTCTTGATCAGCAAGTTTCAGTTCAACCACGTATCTTTAATTACTCTCTCTTGGACCTTCTAGAGCCTCCAGGTCTATAGGAGGATATGAACTATACCACATCTAGCATACATACCACTCATATGTTACAGGGAAACAATAACACTTACTTCCCAGAACTTTCACAGGATAGCATGGGATGTGCATAGCCCAGGGGCTGGCACAGGTGGATGTTCAGAACCATTGGTGATTACAAATCTGAATCAGTTTTTTCACTTTGATTTCATGTGAATTAACATTTCACTAACCTTTCCAAAATTTTATGAAGAAAGGAGTAGTGGCATAAGGGAACTTACATAATGTTGCTTAATATTCCTCTTTTGCCAAAAATCTCCTTAAAGTCTTATTTTACTATGAGAGCCCACCGTATTGGGTCTCTAACTCAGGTTCACGGTTTTCATAGCCTGGGCTTTAGTCACCTAAGCCAGAGACGGGGATCTCTTTCATTTTATATAATCTTTTATAAAAATAAATACACGGTAAGGGCAAAAAGATAACAAGGACAAAATATCATAAGGTTTTGATATATAAAAATGAATCTATTTGTTTCCAGAAACCTTACCTCATTCATGTACCCATGTATCCTTTCAGTTCATTTATTGACCAAATACATATACCAGGAATTTTTCTGTGATGAGGTACAGTAGTAAACATGAAAGGAAAGATCCATTTATTGCTTTCTAGGCATCAGAAAACAAATCTGGGGAAACGCTATGGCATGAGAGTACTTAGTCACTGATGCTCACTCCAGCCTCTGCTTCTGGTCCCTGAGGGAGGGAACAGGAAGCTCTCATAAACTGGGAGAGACTGATAGTGTAGAGACTGGAGAGTGTGGAAGCAGAAGAGCAAACATAGATTCAAGCTCTGGGGCAGTGAGTGCGTCAGCCTGCAGACTGGACTTTAGACTGGTTACTCTTTGGGAGTACAACTCCCACTTAAGCAGAAATCCTTCTAAAAGTTATCACTGTCCAAGAAGGACAGTGACCTATATTTAGTCTAAAGAAGTTTGAAATACAGAGTACAAGTGATTTGAAACAGTTGTCAAAGTGTGTCACTAAGAGGGGAGAATGAAAGCCTAGATTTCATATTTGAGGAGATCCTCAGTTTATTTCACACAAGGATTCAAAAGAAAATAGCTGGATGTTGTGAAATACGAGCTTTCAAAATTGCTATAAGAAACTTTTAGCACCATAAGCACTTAGAGGACTCATTCAACAAAAATAAGACACTTGCTCTTATTCTAAAATCCCAAATTAAATAAACTAAGGTCTGAGTAACTGTTGTGTTTTATTCTAGTTTTCCTCAGAGAGAAATTGGAAGAGACTACCCAGGAACTGATAAGCCCCAGTGACATATGTCGAATTGTTAGATTTCATAGAGGACATTGTGTGTGTGTGTGTGTGTGTGTGTGTGTGTGTTTGTGTGTGTGTGTGTGTGTACCAACATATACTGTGTTTTCTCTCTAAAAGTCACAACTAATGGAATGCAGTACCTAACACCTAACATAAACTGTCAGAACTTGTCCCAATACTTCTCACATGACCATCTCCAGTGTCCTGGTCTAAAATTTGAAAATGGAAAAAAAATACATTCTATATTGCAGAAGAACTCTTCAGAGCTCAAATATGTGTTTATTTTCATCAGCGTGTAAAATTTGACTACATTTTCCAGGGTCTCACTTTTGAGGACTCAGCCCCTGCAGCATAGTACTGCAAGGAAGAAGGAAGCATGAGTATCAACCTCCTCAACACACTGGGGATAAGAAAATCATCAAGAAACCATAAGCAGAAGGTTCTTCCTTGTCACAGCATTTTAGAATTAAAAATAAAAAAGATTTAAATACAGTTAGCCACATTACTAAACCCTAGAGCAGAAAGCCTTAAATAAGGCAAATGGCCTCACTGCAGAACTTCAGAGAACTTCATCAACTTCTTCTTATAACCACAGAAGCAAATTAATTATTCCCAGATGCTGGTAACTGAGAATGCTTGCTGAATTGTTTTGCTTCTCCACCTCTTCAGTATAAACACATTCACAGGATTGTATTCCCTTTTTTGGCTCCCAACATGCAACTAATTACACACTATGAAGGATAATATTGGATGTGTTCTCCTTTGAATACCAAGCAAGTTCTGGGTTCTGTCAGCTTTTTGGATACCATTTCTACAAACATTTTTCTGTGACAGTCTTTAGTAACAACTTGTAAACAAATTGTTCCAAGTCTATAAAGAAAAAAAAAACAAAAACGTTCACTAGCAGTACAAAACTCATTTCCCAATTATTTTAAACTCAAGACCTGGAGGAGGCAAAACTCATCTTAAATATATAATACAGTTCTTGTCTTGCATCAAGAACAAAGTCTCTGCAATACTTATGAGAGGAGAATCAGAATTCATACTAGTAGCTTTTATGCTTTATACTCTGCATTTTGCCGACATGTAAACAGAGGAAAACACAGGTTGTGAATTATCTTGGACTAAGAATGTGTTTAGGATTAAATGCAGAATCTCTAATTATGGCCAGAATAATGTAATTAGAGTCATCTTTCTATTCCAGCTCCACATTTTTTCAGGCCAAATAAAATGTGCCTGGTGTTATATGAGTCATGGAAATTGGGGTCTTTTTTGGGGGAGGGTAGGTTAGTAATTTGAGGGAGGAGGGGACTATTGGGGACCTTCGCACTTCTTGGAATAAACAAGCTCAGTGGATTTGCTCTGGGTGTTTATATAATAAGGCAAAAGTGTGTGTGTGTGTGTGTGTGTGTGTGTGTGTGTGTGTGTGTGTGTGTGTGTAGGGGTGACAAGAGAGCACAAGGGAAACCTCAAGACCAATTAAGAAAAAAATGAAAAAAAATTGTTTTTTCCAGAAGGAAAGAGAAGTTCTATAGTCCTGCCAATGACAACACAAATGAGAGGGAAAGTTCAAGGGAAGTCGATATCTAAAAATAAATAAATAAAAGGAAATTCAATGAGAAAACAATATTCAGGTCAGGTCGAAGCCCAAAGAAAAATGCTCATTCAGAACTGGGCTGTCATCCTGCTTTTTCCGAAGCGAGCAGCTGCTGGTCATTGAAACCAGCCCACACAGTTGGGTCCCTGCCGCCATGGCAACGCTTCTGCATCTGTGCTGCAGTGGCTGAGGCACAATGGGGTGGTTCCAAGGCCCAGAAGCATTCTGGCTACAGATTAGGGAGGTTTTGTTGTTGTTGTTTTGGGTTTTTGTGCGTGTGTTAGATTTGATTCCTGGGTTTGTGGTTGGCTGTTGGAAAGTTTTCCAACCTATAATAAAGCCTGACCTAAGGAGCAGATTTTCATGCAAATAATAGCATGGAAGGAAAGCATCGAGGTGTTCAATAGGCAAATAATTTATTTCTAGTCTCTTTTGACTTCTCTCTTACAAATCTCTAGTAAGCTCTGGGCATTCGTATATAGTTCCTAGTATTGCAACGTTAGTATGTTTTTGAAATATTGCTTACTCGTATTTTATATTTGTTGTTTATAATAACACATGTCCCTAAAAGGAAAGACTATAGACTTGTGATTTTTAAAAGTTAGCTGATAATTAACTGAAAACTTTGGAATTAAAATACAGCCAGTATGTGCAGAGTCTCAATATTTGGCACATTCACGCACTGAACTCACCATCAACATCTTGTATTAGTTTTACAAGCTAACAAATTTATCCACCAACTAAATATAAAGAAAATTGCAACATAATACCTTCATAATGTAGAATAAAAAGGAGGACCATAAACTTCACAGCCAAACTGCCTGAGTTCTGATCCTGTCATTTATTAACTGTAAAATCTTGTGTCAATTACTTAAACACTATTTCCTCATCTGTAAAATGAGGATAATAGTAGTATTAAGCAAGTTAATATCTATTCATAAAGTACTTAGAACTGTATTTGGTTAGAGTACATAAGTACTTAGAAATAAGGAATGAATGAATGAATATTTTAAGGGATCTCTTTTTTTTAAGACTCTAGGAAGCATCTCCTTCGGAATTTAGTACAGCACAATTTGTGTATCTACATCCCACTCAGGAAATGTTAGACTTCTCATTTACATCCATGGCTTGTGACTCTCTTGGAGTCATCCTTAAAGGTCCTTGAAACCAATAAAGCAGCTTTTTTTTCTGAATTTAGCCAATTTGTTTGTGTGTGTATGTGAAGAGTGTTTTGAAAAATATTACTGGATCTTCTTATTCATTTGAATCTTTATAAATGCTTAAGTACTTGTTTAGATCACAAGGAACAAAGCTTGCTAAACTAAACAAGCATAAGATGCAGCCCTTAAGCTGGAAAACCTATCACTACCCATTCACTCTAGAAGCTCCAAGGAGTCTCAGTCATGAGCTGGAGATGAAAAACCCAGAGCTTTTTAATCTCCATAATAGGATGAGGTGCACACTTTTCCTTTTTGCTTTGATTTTTAATTTACTTTTGATAATACAATTTGTATACATTTAAGGTGTGCAATGTGATGCTTTGATAAACACATTATGAGATGATTACCACAACCAAACTAATTAACCTACCTATCACCTCCCATAGTTATCATTTTGTGTGTGTGATGAGAACACTTGGTGTTTACTCTCAGCAATTTTCAAGTGTACAATACATTATTATCAACTCTAGTCACCAAGCTGTACATTAGATCTCCAGGACATATTCATCTCATAACTGAAAGCTGGTACCTACTCTCTGTAACCCTAAATTGGACTGTTGTTTTGCTTTTGTTTTCAGATTCCACGTATAAAAATGATGCTGCAATATTTATATTTGTCTTTGACTTACTTTACTTAACATAATATCCTCCATGCTCATACACGTTGCTACAAATGACATCATCTTTTTCTTTGTTAAGGCTGAATAATATTCCATTGTATGTATTAGGGTGTATATATATATATATATATATATATATGTATGAGTGTACACACACACACACACACACACACACATACACACAACTTGCTTTGTCCATCTGTCAGTGGACACAGGTTGTTGCCATATCTTGGTTATTATGAGCAACGCTGCAAGGAAAATTGGAGTACATGTATCACTTTTGTATCCTGTTTTCATTCCCTTGGATATATACCCATAACTTGGAAAGTTGAATCATATAGTAGCTCGATTTTCAAGGAACCTCCATGCTATTTTCCATTTTCCATTCTTACCAATGGTATACAACATCCTTGCCAACACCTGTTATTTCTTGCTTTTTTTAGAATAGCCAATCTAGCAATTATGAGGTGATATTTCACTGTGGTATTGGTTTGCATTTCCCTGCTGAGTAGTGTTATTGAGCCTCTTTTAGCTATTGGCCATTTATATGTCTTCTTTAGAAAAATGTCTATTAAGGTCTTTTACCCACTTTTAACATGTTTACTTTTTTGGCCATTGAGTTCTATGAGTTCCTTATGTATTTTGGATAGTAATGAAGTTTATCCTTTCTACCAGAGCTTGTTTAAGAGTTTTCCATTCTACCCCACATCTACTACAGCGGTACTAAAGAACCTATTGTTGGACCCAGATGCACAACTTTCATAATGTCCAGTCATCTTAGACCATGTAAATTTCCTATAAAGTGTAGAATTGCACTATCTTCCATAGTGGGTCAGCTGAAATGAACTCAACTGTATCATCCTTTTCTTGTTTATATTTCCTTAGTTAAGTGAGAAAGGAGTATCTTTTAGGAATCAATGCTTTCAAAGTGCTTTTACAGATTTTGTTAGGATATTTGGATGCTTTTCACACAAATACACTATTTCTACTATTACATATTATTTTACTGTCCATAAGATTTATACCATTTGGGAATCCAGTCTATCTGAGGCTAAGAGGTTAACATTTTAGCCAATGTTCTCAACTTAAGTCGCACTCATTCTGTTCTAATAACAGGGACTAGGTGTTACTCTGTGACCTCAAAGAAAGAAACCACCACCTATTTCAGTTTGTGTAAGGAAAATCCTGTTTTTATATGATGAGGCTTTTTTCCTCCCTTTTTACAACAGTTCTAAGTGGGGTTATATTCTGGAGAGGTGAGTAAACTTGAACACGGTGTTGAAGGCTGAAAGAAATAAGACTGAAGCACACAAAATTCATTTTAAAAACTCAAGGTCACCCTGTAGTTTAATACATACTCTGTTGTCTAAGAAAACAGATGTACTATTAGAGTTGGCAAAACTTTCTATGGAAAAAATTTTGGAGACCAGAAGCAAAATTAGAAAAAGGCAGGATTCCATTGTTGAAGGAAACAGACCCTGTCACCTAGAAGAGAGGCAAACTAAGCTGAAGCTATGACAGTTTGAGAAATTGACTTTATTGTTCCAGGAAGTTTAAATGGAAAATTTTTAAAAGTGTTCTCTTCTTCCTGCATCCTACTCTAATTACTGACATGGTCTTAGGTAAGGAATGTTGGTCCCTACATTTAGCTGTACTTACAAGGGAAAAAAGAGGTGGCACAGGGAAAGTTGCACTGGACTAACAAGTCAGGAGACTCAGCTCTAGTTTCACTTTGGTCACTTGTCAATATCAGAAGCCTACTTCTCCTCTCTGAGGTATTAATGCTCTTAGTGGTGGTGGTCACCGCAGAAGTAGCAGCAGTAATAGCAGTAGTGGCAGCAGCAGTAGATAGAGCAGAAAGAACGGCAGTGATAGTAGCAGCAGGAGCAGCAGGAGCAGCAGCAGCTGTAGTAATAGCAGAGGCAGTAACAACAGTCATGCCACTAGAAGGTAGCAGTAGCAGCAGCAGCAGATCTACTATCAGGCACTTGACTATGAACTATATAAACTATCTCATTTAGATGCCACAGTGGGGTGTTTAGTCGTCTAGTACACCTGGGAGGAGTCCCACATACATCTCAGTGACCAGGGGGAGAAACAAATGTGAACAACTAAATTGAAAAATAAAGCTCTTCCTCCTCTTCTCTCTTCCTGCCTGCTTGTCAGTCACCTTCATTCTTGCCTGTACCTTTCCTTAAAAACAAAAACCAAAAAACGCCAAGCTCACCTTTCAGTGTAGGGGTGGTATTTCCCCCATTTAACCATGGAGGAAGCTAAAGTTATGGATTTGGTTCAAAGTCACTTTGTTGATGGACAATATAGATTTTAAATCTTAATAGATCTGATGACAAAGACTTGCACTTCTTTTGGGAAACAATGTGGTATGGAGCAATGATTTGTGTACTTAGGAACCATTCGGAGAGCTTATAAAAATGGACAGCCTGATACAGTTGGTTTGTTGTGATGCCTAAGATCCTATATCTTTGCCAAGCCCCCAGATGCTGCTGCTGGTTGTAAGAAGCATACTTTGGCTAGTAAGAGGACAGTGGAGAGAAAGTCTGCTTTCCAGTCAGGATGTGTAGCATCTGCTTACTCATCTGTAAGACAAAGCGGTTGGAAAATATTATTTTTAAGGTAAACTTCAGTTCTGAAACCCCAGTATTGAGGCTGTAATATTCTAGGTATTAAGAAACCAGATCACACAGGAATGATTCTTACATGAATTGTTAAACTGGTTTCAGATGAGATTCTGGCTGTGATTTATGTATCTTTCTGCAGCATCTCTGACAGGTAGGATCAGACACCCTCACTCAAATTACAGTTATTGTTAAGCTTTAGGCTGAGCTAAATCATACTGAAAGAGTTCAAAGCACTTCTTTCCATAAGCATCTTTAAAGATTATAAATGTAAAAATAGTTTCTTGTGAGAAGCTTAGATGGCAGAGTTTTTTTTTTTATAACAGAAATAAGTCTTCAAAACCATAATGGTAGTACAATCCATAAAAATATGCTAATGCCTCATCTTAAAGTCTTACAGAAATTGAGGTTTTCTGAGTTAACAAAATAGACTTCATCACAGATGGTCTGTTTGATAAAAAGAACCAGCACACATGAGTAGCAAGAATAAAAATACTACTCTTAGCTGAGCATGCTGAAAGCCTTTAAGGAAATCTTTCTACATATAGCTCTGCTAAGTGTTGAAGGAAATGATTTTGATTGGCAAGAGTGATTCAAATGCTTTAGGCAAAGCTCAGGGGCACAGGATGTGCAAGTTTTATGAAGAAGCCATTTCTAATTGAAATGGATGCCTTTGTTAACATGATTTCACATCATCAGATCTAACACAGGAAAATGGCACCAGAAACAGTGGTGTGGGCTCTCTTTGAGAACTACAGTCCGATCACCAAGAGATGCCAGGAGCAACTTTTTCTGAGCTCAAACAAGGGCAGCTGCAGGAGTAGGGCAAAGACTATAGCTTATGAGTCCCTGAGTGTAAATGAATTCCCAGTGGTGAGGACTATTAGACTTGGAACTGGAAACCGTTATTGAAGATTTTAGAAATCATACATAAATATATACCCATATGGAATGAAGTATTTTTGTGCTGAGAGAATCTAGTCAGGAAAGATCTGATGTCATGATGTTTTTATAGTCCTCAAGGGTGGTCCATACTTACTTAGCCGGCTCCTAATTACCCACAGAGTGATAATCAAACTCTAAAGAGATGGAGCTACTTTTTCCTAAACAATTTCTTGTGAAGAATTCACAAAGGTAAAATATGCAAAAGTAGAACTACTCCATTAAAGGAAGAGAATTTCCCTTAGATCCTGCTATGGTCACCACAAGTTGTATTCCAGCTATTTATGCCGCTTAACAAATCATCCCAGAACTTGCTGGTTAAAAACAAAATTTTATTATCTTTCATAGTTCTGTGGCTGACAAGATGGTGCTGGGGAAGTCGTGCAGTTAGTTAGGAAGTCCTCTCCTAGCTCTGCTGGGCTGGGTGCCAAGATGACTCCTCTACTTCTATGTCCAGAGCACCAGTGCTCCTTAGCTTCTCTGTCTCCATATAGCATCTCATACTCTAGAGTGTTTCAGGGTGGTTTGGAATTCTCAACGAATGGTTTCTGGCTAGTAACATTTCTTACACAGCAGCTAACGCTAAGTTGCAGGATTTGTGATTACTAGGTCAGTCAATGGCCAAACCCAGAACTCAAGCAGTATCACTTTCTCAGTAGTCTATTGTCAAAGCAATCACATTGTCTTACTAGAATCTAGGGAGTAGAGAAAAAGTGACCTCTTAATGGAAAGATAGAAATGTTGCTTTGGAGAAGAGGAGATATTGCAACCATTTTGGAAAATGCCATCTGGTCAAGAAGTATATGAAAAGATGTTCCACTTCTCTTGTCATTAGAGAATTACAAACAACAACAACAGAAATCACCTCACACCTGTGGAATGCTTATTATACCAAAGACTGGAAGCAATAAATGTTGATAAGGATTCAGAGAAAGGAAGCTCTTCTACACTGTTGGTGGGAGTATAAATTAGTGTAAACATTATGGAAAGTGTATGGAGATTCTGCAAAAAAATTGAGAATGGAAATTCCACATGATCCTATTATAACACTTCTGGCATTTACCCAAAAAACACGACATTAATTCTTAGAGAGGTATGCACCCCCATGTTCATTGCATCATTATTTACAATAACCAAGAGCTGGAAACCACCTAAGTGCCCATCAACAAATGAGTGGATAAAAAGATATGATTATATACACACAATGGAATACTATGGAACTATTAAGAAAGATGAAGTCCTGTCATTTGCCACAGCATGGATTAAACTAGAAGGAATTATGCTTAGTAAGGTAAGTCAGAAGGAGACTGACAAACACCAGATGTTTCCACTCATACATGGTATATGGAAAAACCAAATAAATGAACCAAATCAAACAAAAGTAGACTTCTGGTCTATAAAATCACATTAGTGGTTATCAGTAGGGCAGGCTGTGTAGGCAACTTGGATAAAAGTATCAATTGCATATTGAAGGACAGAACTGAATTGTTGGTGCTAAACAATGTATTATATACTGATGTTGATTTACAATTATGTACACCTAATACCTACCTAACTTTATGATGTAACATCCCTTCAATCAATTTTATTTTTTAAATTGAAAGAGAAACATTAATGCTATATGCCACAGTTGAAAAGTACCATAGTAATCAAGATCTGAGATGATAATGGAAAATCTAAATTTGCAAAGACTCTCAGGGTCTTCTTAAAAATACCTTATTATTAATTACTTTAATTGTGATCTTGTACAAAACTGAAAAGTGAATCTGATTTTATTTCTGGATCTTCTCTCCTGGTAGAGATATTTATGTTGGGCAGTGTGCTATGAGTTGTTCCTTATGGGGCGGTAGGATGGAGTACGAAAGGAAAAGCAAAAATATTAATGGTGTCAAAATAAAGCCAACACTTCCCCTCTCTACTTTCTACATCAGAGTATGACAGATGCAGCTGTGACCCCAGAACACTCACTGCAGAGACGGAAGACAAAACTGCAGCAACATACAGTCATTCTAACCAGCAGAGCAGGCAACCAGCGTTTTACAGAGGATCTTGAAAAAATATAAAGCCTTCTACAGAAAACAACTGTTAAAACTGCACTTTGAAAAATGTACTAGTTACGTCTATAAACCTACCATGAGATGTGAGAGCCCGGAAGAGAGAAGTGGAATCCCATTCAGGGCATGGAGACAGGAGGATTTCTAAAACCCTGAAGAGTAAGAACAGTTCTCGGGTTTCACTAATTAGGGGTTTCTGCTACTTTCTTTGTCAGTAAGAAAGGGAAATAGCCCAATCCACAATAAATGATATATTAAATATAAAATACTATTAATTCAAGTATTCAGTTATTCATAATAAATCTACTGGTTGCCTTGCTAGCTTTCAAATTAAAGCGTCCTTCCAAGTTTTATTTATTTAGTACCTGAGCTGAATGCACACTAGTGGCACATAATGGTCAAAATTATTGTGGCCAGAGTGGACAAACTTTTTCACAATTCTTCTTTCCCAAGGTTTATTTATATCTGGATGTGCCAAATGTTACATTAGCATATCCATGAAGACGGTGGAAAAAGAGACAAACACAGTTTGATATTCAATTTGGGCTCTGTAAAGTACTCTCTAGAGCCTCAACTGAAGGAACTCATTTGAACATATCTGAGGGCCAAGTATAGATTGAAAACCAGGTTTAATATATTATTACCATGGGAAAATATCTTTTAGACATTGTTCAATTTATTATTTGTAAAGTCTCCTATTGCGAGGGCATGATTTTCAGAGAATGGCTCCCAACAAGATGGTCTAGTCATGATGAAATTATATAGTAATTCTTTTAAACTTTGAAAAATAACTCTAGTGGGCATGACATATCATGTAGATTTATGTGTACATGTGGAGCAGCTGTTGACAGTGAGGTATTCGTGAAGAGGGAATCAGTGGTCCCCAAAAGAAGAAGGAAAAAAACTGTTGAGTTTGGAAAAATCCTCGAGTATTTTTTTTTTTTTGTTTCTGGTTTGAGTTATACACATAAAATATTAATTTAATACCAGTCTTCTCTAGTCAATTTAGAGTACAATGAATCTTCATGGCTAGTATTCTGCCTCCTCTCCAGTTTTTCTCATTCAGTACCACCTTACCATCTCCCATTCCATGCTGAAGTTATATGGAATGATATTTATTTCGGCCCATATTTTTCAAACCTCCAGATCACTGCATCTTAGTGTCCTTTCTTCAATCACTAGGCAAACATCTACTCACCTTTTAAAAGTCAACTGGAAAATCACCTCTCCTATGAAGCCTTTCCTTACACCAGTGTGTCCCACTGAGTCTTCCTGATGTAAATATTGAAGGATTTTTAAACTAATTATTAACTAAAGAGTTTTAATTTTTTTCTAGTGTTTGTAGAGTTAACATGCCAATTTCACTTCTGTATCAATTTCAGCAGGAGGGACAGAACCACAAGTTAGTAGCTCTGAGAGCTTGAACCAAAGGGGAACAATCTATGCTGGAAACCATTTCCATCATCAAGAAGTTGTTTGTCTTGTGTCCATTTCACAAATTCAAGCTGGCCTTTTGAATCAGGTTATATAAACAAGATTTCACTAAATATTAAAATTTTTGAAAAAGTTCAAGTTACTTGACACTGATACTCTTTTATTCTGAGATTATTGATTCCTAACTAGACAGTGCTTAATGTCTGATTGTAGATTGAATACTGCTGCTGGGTAATGTCTTCTGCAGGTCACTTGGGGATTTATCTAATACTGGACCTGTACCTTTTCTAAAATGATAGACCTGTCTGTCTATACCTACAAAAGCAGATGAAAAATAATAAAAAAACTTAAAGAAATGTTTTTCATATTAATCTCACAAAAAAATGCATGGGAAATAGGTCCTAAAGTTTGGAGTAACATGCTGTGTTGCTTATACTTGTAATGATGGGTTGGGTATGGAGGAATTTTAAAAAAACAAACAAACAACAACAACAACAAAAAAAAACCAGCCATGAGCCTGCATCCTGCATGCATAGAATTGCCGAGGAACAGAGCAATGAATTAAAGATGGCACGAGTCCCTTTGCTTGACATTTCCTATTTTTCAGGGGTTTGTTTTGCAACTTTAATATTATTAATCTATACAACCTTTTTATTTTTCATTCAGAATTTATATCAGAATCAAGCTAATAAATTAAAGATGAGTTGGTTCATTGTTGGGTGGTTTAACATAGACCTAGTATGTTAATCCTGATGTGCTTGTTACTAGGGTTTTAAAATTTTTATTATTATTATTTTTCTGCCTCGTAGCTGTGGTTAGGCAGCAGCAATAAATCAGAACAAAAGAATGAAGGTCTTGGGGCTTTAGGGAAAACATGTATTAGAAAAAATTGGTTTGGCACTAAGGGCTGTATTACATTAAGATGGATATTAGAGATACAGAAGTAAGAGAATGTAGACAAATAAATTGTACAAATAATCTGAGAAAGAGCAAGTCTGTACAGACCCCGAGTAACCCTGTAAGCTACCATCAGCAGGACTTCCTAATTCCTGTTCAAATAGACCAAACAGGTACACTCTACTTAAACAAATAGCCAGGAGAAATGGGCACACATCTAATGCTAGGGAAAGTGGGAGGAACAGATAAAGTTCTTTAGAATAGCCCAAAGGATTGGAATAATAGAAGTCAGTGTAGGAGTATGACATAGCATCTTCTGTGAATAGGGCTTTATAGCCACTCCAGGAACGATATTGCAGACACATGCTAAGACAACCAGAAACTAGTTGCCTCACAGAGCAATTCATGTCTAAGAATGCAGGTCTCTGCAGTAGGGAATTCACACTGGCAGACTGAATGCAGAGCATACTGGAGGAACACTCAGATAAGACCGAGTGCAGAATAAAAGAATGGTGTTGCAAGTGAAGTTGATGGGAATGAGATAAGACCATCCCAGGGATCTAAGGAAATGTAAGGATGCCAGAAAGAATAGAAAGAACAAAAGGGATTTTTTCTAGTGACCTAAATGGTACCTGAACTGAGAGATCCATATGTTCTGGAATAAGTTTTATTCTCAAAGTAACATGCATTCTATAGATGTGGAGAGACACCTGGCTTGAAGTCCTGAATTTGCTTTATGGCTCAGATATACCTGTTTTTTCTCTGGTTCTGTAATCAAAATTGGTCCAGGCAGGCATAAATGTACACAGAGCAGATCTTTTTCTTATTCTTAGCTTTGATGTTCGCTTAGATCCTTTTCCTGTTTATTCACTGGATATTCGCTAACCCTATATCCCATTCCTTGGATCTGCTTAAGTCCCTGCTCCTCATTGGACCCCTCTAGTCTACCTTACAGACCTTTCTTTCCTTTATTCTTTTTTATTCACCCTTCCTCAGCTTACCTAGCAAAATGTGTGTACTTATGTATGTACATGTCTGTGTATATATACTTGTGTGTATATATGTATATAGATACATCTGTGCATCTCTCTCTATATATATATATTTAAAGAGAGGAAGGTGTGAGAGGAGGAAAAAGCATAGAAGAAGGAAGGGAGGGAGGAAAGGAGGGAGGGAGGGAGGGAGGGATGGAGGGAGGGAGGGAAGGAGGTAAAAAAGCACTTCCATTTATTTGGTTTTTAATTTGTTTTGCTAGCTCCTCCTAGTACCAGGTCTCAAACCAGATCCTTGGGCCCTTTATATGGTCCATGTTCCAGCTATCAACTTGATATCTGAACCACTAGGGCATACCTAACAAACTGTATTTGACAACATATGACTGCTAAACCACTGGAGGTTATCACCAAGATAATAATAATCATAATGATGACCATGTTATCCCATACAGCCTGGCTGAATTCTGTACATCATAAAAAATGAGTGTATTTCTTTGGTTTCATGGGTCTTCAATAGCTGAGAGCCCCAATGCGGGTGGAGATTACTACTTGCTTTACTCCCCTCCTTCCCTTCTTATTCAAATAATAATAATAATGATACATGAAACCCACCCTTAAAGAATTTACAAACTAATGTCAATAACAAAATACAGATGTTTAAAGTTCAGTAACAGCACAGAAGTAAATTATTAAAAAACAAAAACAAAATCGACAAGTCAGCATTTGGTTACAAGGAACTAGAAAAGAAACGTTTTCTAGTTTGTGTACCAATGGCAACTGTCAAAAAAAGACATGAACAGATAAATCTCAGCCTTTACACTGAACTTTGACTGCGACCTTTTATACATCTTCTTGTGAAGATATCTGTATCCACATGATCCTGAACTAAGATCTCAGCACAACTAAAACTTGATAATGTGTTTCTTGGGAAAGCCTGTGAAACATGAATTGACAGGAAAATTCTATCTGTAGGTCACTGTACATAGCCTAAGAAGTTTGTGCTCTTCAACCAGCCTAAAGCTAAAACCAGGCTATTTTCACTCTTTGGTTAAATGCTAGCTAAATTCATTTTAATATTGCACTGTCAGTATTTTATTTATTTGTCTGGATGCCACATTTCCTCTCCTAAATCTCTCTTGCATAAATGATTTACTATTTGTTCCTAAAGCCGAAGATTTTATGCCTTGTCTCGTTTTTTCCTGATAAGGGGATATTGCAGCAGCTTTCCTTTTATGCTGCTGATGGTTTTTATTTTGCTAATTTAAAGTTCAGCAGAGTAACTAGTTTAGTAAGGCACGGAACACCAAGAGGTTCAGCCCTCGAAAATGACTGACAGTAAATCTTCACTGGTCCATTATCATGTAGAACCCTGTTGAATTTGCTTTCCAAAAAAGTAAGTTAGTAAAGTGTGGTTCTTAAAATAGGTTTTACATCTTCTTAACTCTCCAAACTAAGCATTTTAACTATGGGGCACTTAAGGCCCTTAAGATTAAGTTATGGGGGAAAAAAAAAAACAAAACAAAAAAACAGTTTTACAATGGAAACCCATAAATCTTGAAAAAAAAAAAGAAGAGATGAATTCTTTCTAAGTGTACCCTTGTAAGATCTTCATATAAGAATGTAGAATGTTCCACATTTAAGACAGGATTATATGACTTAAAATTTTTATTTCTCAATTTCTCTTAAGGCTGCACTTGGGATGTTAATTTATAAGTTCCATGTCATTTTTTTTTTTTATGGTGACAGTCACTAGACTAAGCTGAGAGGTTTAAAATAAAAATGACAACCAACCAACAAAGTCACAAAATTAATTCATCAGGTCAGCACTGATCTACTGCCCATAATCTAATTTTATAAAATGTTAATCAGTAGAAAATCTATTTCATACTAAAGGCTGCAAGCAAAGTGGAGACCTGGTTCTTAAAAGCTGCCCTGTCTCTCAACTTTCCTCCCAGAGAATTTCTCCAAACTGGTTATAAAATATCCATTACTTTCCAGAATGTTCCATCAGTCTCCTGAGTTGCCTTATTCTTTCTAAATATCAGCCTATGGATGCTGAGAAGCAACAATACTCTATGCTCAGGAAAACTGATAAGAAATAAATTGGAAACAAGTTAATTGTTGAACACTAGTTGGGTTAATGCATTAAATGCAAGATGAGAAATTGAGGGTGGGAGAGCAGAATGCACTAGTTTTACTTATATTTCTATTCAGAAAAATTGGCTATATATTAATTAATTTTGGTTTATATAAAGTCTTTTATACACAGAACATTTTAAAATAATTTACAATCTAAAATAGAATATATAGTTTAGTACATATCCCTAGAAGAGTGATAGAACAAGTCAACAAACAAATGAAGATACAGAAAATTTGACTGACACAGCTGCAGTGACTACTTATAGGTATGTAGGACTTTATATCGAATAAAAAAACATATTTTTTAAAATCTGTAGAATTTTTACAAAAAGAGGTGACATACTAGATCACAAAGAAAAAATCCAGTGTAATTCACAAAACATAGAAGTCACATTCTTTGATGATATTGTAATAAATAACTTCACACACAGACACATATAGCACCCAAATTCAACCACTTGGAATTTTTACAACAGGCTTCTAAAGTGACCCTCAAATAGAAAAGAAAGAAAAATAATGAGACAGAACACTTAGAAGTAAGTTACTATGTCATACCAAAAGTTAGGGAAGTCAGAGAGATGTGATCTTAAAAGTTGTCATTTGGAGATTTGAAGACAACAGTAAGGGGTCCATGAGCCAGAGATGCAGTGGTCTCTAGAAGCTTGGAATAACCACCAACTTACAGCCAAGAAGCACATGAGGATATCAGACCTACAAATACAAAGAACTGAATTCTGCCAACGATCTGTGAGCAAAAAATAAATTATCCCACAGAACCTCTAGAAATTAAGGTGGCCCTTTAGATTCCTTGATTTTAAGATAGGGAGACCCATGTTAGACCTCTAACCCACAGAACTATAAAATAATGAACTTGTGCTATTTAAGTCAATAGGTTTGTAGTGACTTGTTAGTGTAACAATAAAAAACTAATACAGGTTTTTATATCTTAAAGTTAAGTGCTATTTAACTATTAACTAAATATGTGAAGTGGCTTTGGAACTGTGTGGTAAACAGAGGCTGGAAGATGTTGAGGAGCATGATAGAAAAAATGGAGACTGCATTGAATAGACTGTTAATAGACATACAGATGTGAAGGAAATGTATCCTGTAGTCATATGAAAAGCAGAATTTATAAATGATGAAATTGGATATTTAGCTGAGGAAATTTCTGAACAAAGTGCTGAAGGAGCAAAGTAGTGTCCTCATGCTATTTATAGTAAAATGTGAGAGGAAAGAAATAAATTGAGGGAAAAACTGTGAAACAGGATCCAGAATTTGATAATTTGGGAAACTCTCATCCCTTCCAGATTATTAAAAACATAATGAAAAGATTCAGTCTGGGAAATGTCCTCTCCAATACATAAAAGGACCAAAAGGTCATCATATTCAGTCAAACCAAAGACTTTTTGACAAGATTAGGGTGTGACAGACAGATTTCCTCAATCAAATCAGTTTCTAGGAAGCTTAAGGACCTTATCCCTCAGCCATTTCAGCAAAATCTATTAATTAGGAAGAATCTGGGGATCAGCCTCTTATTCAATAGAGTGATTCCCAGTGAGACACATGGGAGACCCACAAGGTTTAAAGTATTTTATATCAGTCAAACCACTGTTAGCTTAGATCAGAAGAAACAGAGAATATGAACAGACAAAAGGTTTGAGATTATCGTAATTCTAAGGCATGAAATAAGTTGATAAGATCACAGAACTGCAAACATCTGCTTCCTTTTATTAAAAAAAGATAACTCATGTAATACAACATAGACAATAACTCCCAAATCCTGAAACTTAATGGTGATTCCTCAGCTTATTTTCAAAATTGCTTGGGACCAGCGACTCCCTTTTAACAACTTCCCATTTTCTCCCTTATGTTTTTTTTTAAAGGGAAGGTGCTAGCAGGAATGAAGGCCAGAAGGTGGGCAGGAAGAGAGGTAGGAGAAATGCCCCATTTACCTTTATTTAGTTGTTCACATTAGTTGTTGCCCCCAGCTCAAACCCAGGATCTTTGGATGAATGTGGGACTGCTCCTAAAGTGTATTAGACTGCTGGGCCACCAGGGCATGTCCTCCCTTTTTGAATTGGAATATCTATAAGTGATATCCTTCCTATGCCTGTCCAATCATTGTATTTTGGGATCAGAAAACTTGCTTTTTAGTTCACAAGTCTACAAATGAGGAGAGTTTGTGCTTCAGAATGGATTTAGCCCTCTGAGTCTTGCTATGTCTGATTTAGATGATTAGCAATTGAAAACTAAAGTAAGGAAAAAAGTAGTAAAACATACAATTAAAACTTACTTTTTTAAAAAACAAGCATTCATTTCTGTTGAAGACTTTCCTACAGGCTTACTTCTTTAAAAGACTATACATAGATATATGACTATGCCATTTATTTATAGGTAGTAGTTACTACTATAGGTTTTAAAGATCAGTATAAATCCAAATCCAAAACTTACCATCTTTATAAAGTGCTATTAAAATTTTAATAATTATTTTCTCTAAAGATATTATGCTGTATTCCACATTTCATTACAGTTTTTCTTGTCACCAATTAGTATAAAGTAATTTACAGATAAATTTTGGTATAGTATAGTCTCATAGGACCTTAGGGAAATAAAATAAATCCAGAAAACAGAGTGGAGCCATGAGAAATACTGGGCCTCCCAAAGAGTCACTCTGATAGCAGAAAGAGAGGGTCCTGGTGCAGGGTGGAAAGAGGACCAGCCCTCTGGTGGAACTGAGTGGGAGCCCCCGAAGGAAAATTACACAGGACACCGCCATAACCAGAAGGCATCTAGGAGAATCCCCAACCATACCCCCTCAAACCATATTGCCAAGGAACATAAGGACCCGCCCACTGGAAATCCTGCCCCCAGGCTTAAAGGAAGAAGAGAGTCTTCCAGAAGGGAGAAACCTTCAATGCTACCCACTAGCACCACACAGCCTGAATGCTGATTGTGGTCTAACAAGGTAGTCATTAGTATTCAGGACTGGAACACTGTGGGAAGGCTCTGCACTCCCCACACAATCTCCAACCCCATAGGCTGAACTCTTGGGCCCCAACACAGCGTCCATAAATAAGTCCACAAAGAACTTCCACAAATTCAACCACTGGTGACACCACACAAGTCGAGAGTTCCCAGTGTTCAAACCAAGATTCAAGTTTCCCTGGGGAAAGTTGATACCCTACAAACACCATCAGTGTAGGGAACTCTAACCCACAGAAACATAAAAAGAATGAAGGCAAAGAGAAATATATGTGAAATGATGGAACAAATTAAAACCCCAGGAGAAAATCTGAATACAACAGACATGTGCAAACTACCTGAGGGTGAATCTAGGGCAACAGTGGTAAACATAATCATGGAAATAAAGAAAAAAATAGAGGAAGAAAAAGAGTACAATAAAAAGAGAGAAGAAATGAAGTAATATATCAAAGAAATGAGGAACACAATAGCTGAACTAAACAACTCAATAGATAGACTTAAGAATAGGATGGGTGAAGCCTCCAAAAGAATCAGTGAACTGGAAGATAGGGCAGAGGAATGTACTCAAGCAAACCAGCAAAGAGAAAAAAGAATGAAAAGAAATGACGACAGCATTTGAGACCTATGGGATAACATAAAAAAATTAAAAAAAAAAAAGAACATTTACATCCTAGGGATCCCAGAAGGAGAGGCTAGAGAAAAGGGAACAGAAACTATATTAGAAGAAATAATAGCTGAGCACTTCCCTAACCTGAGGAATGAAGCAAGCCTACAGCCTTAGGAAACTCAAAGAGTCCCAAGTGAAAACCCAAGTAGACCTACATATAGACACATTGTCATCAAAATGTCAAAAACACAAGAAAAGAAAAATCTTTTAAGTTAGCCAGAGGGAAAAAAGTCACATACAAAGGAGTCCCTGTAAGATTGTTAGTAGATTGCTCAACTCAAACTCTACAAGCCAGAAGGGAATGGCATGATATAATCGAAATATTGAAAGAAAAGATATTTAACCTAGGACATATGTGAGATTTCATTCAGAATTGAAAGAATAATAAAAAGATTTTCCGATAAACAAAAGTTAAAGGAATTCATCACCACAAAACTAGATCTATGAAAAATATTAAAAGAGGCTCTATAAAGTGTAAAGAAACCTCATTTAAAAAAGTAAGATAGCAAAACTAGTAAGTGGGGAGAAGAGAATAAAAATGTAGATGGTTAGAATGCATGGAAAACTAATCTGTTTTCAAATAAAAATAGGGAATAAATATAGAATTCTTAATGTTAACTTCAGGATAACCTCAAAATACATCTCCAGGGAAAAAGCAAAGAAGAAAACAAAAAAGGAAACCAATCAAACATAACTCCACCCAACCTACCAAAGAAACAAAGAGAAGAACAAAGGCACTATCTGTAACAACACCCAGAAGACAAATTACAAAATAACAATAAACAGCTACATATTGGTAATCACCATAAATATTAATAAACTGAATTCACCAGTCAAATGATGCAGAGTGGCTGAATGGACTAAAATGCATAACTGAACCTTCTATGGCATTCAGGAAACACACATTTTTTCAAAAGATAAACATAGGCTCAAAGTCAGTAGCTAGAAGACAATCCTATTGTCAAATGGCAACGAAAAAAAAAAAATCAGAACAGCTATACTTATTCAAATAAAACAAACTTCAACTAAAAAGCCTAACAAAAGACAGGGATGGTCATTATGATTAAGGGGTCAATCCAACAAGAAGACATAACACTTATTAGCATATATGTGCCAAATGAAGGAGCATCAAAATATATTAAGCAAGCATTATTAGAACTGACAAGAGACAGCAACAGCAATACAATAGTAGTAGGAGACTTCAACACCCCACTTACAACAATGGACAGATGAACCAGGCAGAAAATAAACAGGGAAACAGCAGCTTTAAATGACCAGTAGGAAGTTAGGTCTAATAGACATATACCACACAATTCATCCAACGACTAAACATTGCACTTTCTTCTTAAGACATTTTGGGACACAAAATATGTCTTAACAAATTTACAAAGACTGAAACCAACCATACCAAGCATCATGTCCAACTACAATGGCTTAAAACTAGAAATCAACCAAAAAAAGAAAGCTGGAAGACCCAAAATTAACTGAAGACTAAAAAATATTGGTTTTGAATGACTCTTGGGAAAAAGAGGAAATCAAAGGAATTTTTAAAATATTCAGTGACAAATGAAAATGAAGACACGAGCTACCACAATCTATGGGATGCAGCAAAAGCAATACTAACAGGGAAGTTCACTGCAGTCCTGGTCTACCTCAAGAAACAAGAAAAATCACAAATAAACAATTCAATTCTATAGTAAAAACAACTAGAGAAAGAAGAACAATTA
Source organism: Solenodon paradoxus (assembly GCA_004363575.1). NCBI lineage: Eukaryota > Metazoa > Chordata > Mammalia > Eulipotyphla > Solenodontidae > Solenodon > Solenodon paradoxus. The sequence continues at coordinate 1,227,325 of RJWH01000140.1, forward strand.
GAGTCAAAAATCAGTAGAAAAGAGGAAATAATCAGAAGTCAAGAAGTAAATGAAATAGAAAACAAAAAGACAATCCAGAAGATCAATGAAACCAAAAGTATGTGTTTATCTATTTATTTTTCTTTGAAAAAAGTAAACAAAATTGACAAATCATTGGCTAGACTGACAAAGGAAAAAGTAGGAAAAACTCTCATAACTAGAATCAGAAATAAAATGGGAGAAATTACAAAAGATACCACAGAAATACAAAACATCTTGAGACAATATGAACAGCTCTATGCCAACAAAGTGGAAACCTTGAGGAAATTGATATATTTTATTTTAGAAAAATACAGTCTACTGAGACAGAACCTGGAAGAACTGAAAATCTGAACAGTACGATCACAAGCAAAAAAGTTGAAGAAGTAATCAAAAGTCTCCCTAACAATAAAATCACAGGACCAGATGGTTTCTCTAATGAGTTTTACCAAACCTTCAGAGAGGAATTAATATCTATTCCTTTCAAACTTTTCCAAAATATTGAAGAATAGGGAACAATCCCAAATAGTTTCTATGAGCCTAATGTCGCACTTACACCAAGGCTAATAGAAACATCACTAAGAAAGAAAACTACAGACCAATATCTCTAATGTACATAGATGAAAAAATTATCAACAAAACATTAGCAAATAAAATCCAACAATGCATACAAAAAATCATCCATCATGACCAAGTAAGATTTATCTCAGGGATACAAGGGTGGTTCAACATACATAAGTTTTTTCATGTAATACACCATATTAACAAGAGCAGGGAGAAAAACCACATGATCACATCAGTAGATGCAGAAAAGCTTTTGACAAGATCCAACACCCATTTATGATAAAAAAAAAACACAAAACTCTGCACAAAATGGGGATAGAAGGTACATACCTCAACATAATAAAGGCCATATGTGACAAACCCATAGCCAACATCATAGTCAATGGTGAAAAAGGAAAACATTTTCCCTAAGGTCACAAACAAGGTAAGACTGTTCACTCTCACCATTGCTATTTAACATTGTACTGGAGGCCTTAGTCAGAGAAATTAGGCAAGAAAAGAAATAAAAGGAATCCAAATTGGAAAGGATGAAATAAAATTATCATTATTTGCAGAAGATATGATTATATATATACAGTGAAAACCCTAAAATATCTAATATTATAATCAATTAATACAGTAAATTGGCAGATACAAAATCAATGCTTAATAATATGTGGCATTTTTATATGCAAACAACATGCTAAGGAGAAAACAAAATCAAGAAAACCATACTGTTTAAAGTAGAAGTAAAAAGAATCAAATATCTTGCATTATACTTAACAAAGGAGGTGAAAGACTGTACAATGAAACCTACAAGTCCTTCTTAAAAGAAATAGAGGAGGATACAAAGAGATGGAAAGACATCCCCTGCCCATGGTTAGGAAGAAGCAACATTGTTAAAATGGTTACCTTCCCAAAAGCAATAAAAAAAAAAATTAATGCAATCCCCATTAAAATCCCACATATTTGTTTCCAGGAAATAGAACCAAAAAAATCTTAAAATTTGTATGGAACAACAAAAGACCCTGAATAGCAAAAGCTATTATGAGAAAAAGAATGAACCTGGAGTGATTACAGTCTTAGACTTTGAGCTATACTCAAAGCAATAGTAAACAATGGCATGGTACTGAAATAACAGATATCAAAAGATCTCACTCATAGGTAGAATTTGAATAGACAAAACAGAAGAACAGATGAAACAAAACTAATTCTTGGAAACTTTCAGTAGAACTGAGGCTACCAATTGGGAATGGAACAGGTTGGGGCAAGTCGTGGTGAAGTCCACTGGACAATGCTGAAGAACACTTGGTGATTTGGTGGGAGGCAGGGTGTTTTGACATATATCTGAAAATGGGGAAACTGCACATATGGGGAACCTACACAGATAGTTTATTTTAATTTGCAGAAACAAGTTATTGTAATAAAAAGCAAATAGATCTAGCAATATTATTGCATTTCCCAGAAAGAAAAATAGATAATTGGTGGAAGGGATAAAGCTTGCCTAACACTGAAAATTAGTGACTGACTTAGAGTAGGACACAAATTTGCTGAGTTTGGGCTTTTGTCTATTGTATCAGCTGTCATTCTTTTCTCTCATGCCTTTAAGATTATATCTCAACCTCAGGGAAATTGATGATTTATAATGTTCACCCTCAGGAAATTTGTGCAAATATAATTGAAATCTTTTATCTCATTAGGTATTGAAATAATAAACCTTGAGTGTTAACAGGAAAGAAAAATATAAAATTATTTCTGTTTGCTGAAATGACATCATTTTATATGTAGAAAATCCTAAATATTTTATACCAAAAATGCTTAAAGACAGAAGACAATAATCTGCTAGAACTAATAAATTCAGCAGACTTCAGGATACAAAATTAATCTATCAAAATAAGTTGCATTTTAATATGCTAAAAATATATAATCTAAAGATGGAAATTAATGAAATAATCTCACTCAAAATAGTATCAAAATAAAATAGGAATAAACTTATCAAAGGAGGTAAAGACTTAAACCCTGAGGACTTACTAAGCACGCTGAAAGAAATTAGATTTCATGCTCATGAGTAGGAAGACTTATTATTAAAATATTCAAATTGCACAAATCAATCTAGAAATGTACTACAATCTCTATCAAAATCTCAGTGACCTTTTTTACAGTAATTGAAAAATGATCCTAAAATTCATATGGAATTTCAAAGGAACTCAAATAGCCAAAACAATCTAGGGGTGTGTATGAGGGCAGAACAAAAAGTCTAAAGCTTCTTGATTTCAAAACATACAGCAAAGTCATAGTAATCAAAACAGTAAGTACCAGCATAAAAACAGAGCTATGGCCCAACGGAACAGAACCCAGAAATAAACTTTGGCTAAATTATGTATGTGTGTGTATATATATATATAATTTAAAAAAATTTTTTAAAGGAAAGATGCAGGCAGGAATGAAGATGAGCAGGCAAGAGGCAGGAAGAGAGAGAACAAAGAAGCAGTTTACTTTATTTTCATTTCAGTTGTCACACTGGTTCTCTCTCTCCCACGCCACCCTACCCCAGACTCCAGACTCAAACCTAGGAGTATATGGCCTTGTGTTCTTTTGGAGGTGATAGACCTAACTGCTACTCAACCAGGGTGTACTCACATGATTTTTTTTTTTTAAGAGAGGAAGGAAGGAAGGGGAAGCAGAATCATTTTCAATCATTTACTTCCTTTTTAATTTTGCTGTTCCCTGGACCCAGATTACAAACCATTCTGGACCCTACCCATCTCAGGTGAATGAGCTGCCTAAAGTCAGAGCACTGGTCAGATGATCCCCCTTTTACGCAATCAGGAAAGGAAAGTCTCTTTGAAAAAAGTTGTTAGGTAAACTGGATATCCACATGCAAAAATATGATATTGTGATTCAGAATGAGAAATACATATATGTATATATTTAGTCTATACCCTGGTTCTGGCACAGATTTCCTAAAATCTTTATCATTTCCTTTGATGAGACTGATAAAGGTATTTTTGTGGTGATGAAGTGATTTGGAAAACACCTAAGGATGGGGACCAGTTGCCAAAGGAAGCAACCATGTACAGAGTTGGAGCTTTCACTGCAACCCCTTGATTTCCTGGGAGAGAAAAAAAGTCTAGAAGTTTAATTTATCATCAATGACCAATGATGTCATAAATCAAGGCCAGTAAGTATAAGAAGAGATACTCACTAATCATTAACGAAAAGCAAATCAAAAATAGTAAGTTATACCTCACACTCATTAGGATAGCTACTATAAAAACTAATAACAACTTTGGGGGAGAATGTGAAAAAATTGGAACCCTATGGGAATGTAAAATGGTACTGTTAACTACGGAAATGTATGAAGTTTCCTCAAAAAATTTTTAAATAGAATTACCATATGATCCAGTAATCCTGCTTCTGGATATATCCAAAAGAAGTGAAAACAGGATCTCAAAGTAAAATTTGTAAACTCAAGTTCATTGTAGCATTATTCACAATAACCAAGAGGTAGAAGTAATATAAATGTCCATCAATTGATGAATAAATTCATATAATATATATAAAACAAAATGGAATATTTAATCTAAGTTTCTAGTATGCTTCTTCAATGTTATTGAGGTCCTAATAAATATACAAAATCTTTTAAAAAATTATACTTCTGAAGAATGATAATCCAAAGAATAATATTAGTTTGTTATATACAGAGACTGCTGTTTCAAACTAACTAAATCAATACATTTTTCAATCCAATGCATTTTATAGCAATTAACAATATGTGGTTAAATATTACTATGCAGGCTTTGCTACATAGCACTAATCACGATGAACTCATTTATTCTTTGTAAGAAGTGGAAATGTGTTGGTTTCAGAAGTATAGAGTTTTCAGTATTTTATTATAAGCTAAACTTTAATAATATTTTGCAATTGTATATGAAAAACAAAGTGCTTTCTAAATAAGTTTTTAACATTGAGTACAAAATATCTTTTAGGGAATGATATTTATAGATTTGGCATCTGTATGTAATAAGGTCTGTTCTGCAATCAAACTATATTCGAAGCATCACTTTTAGTAAATCACAGTACTTGGCATCATCAGAATTATAAAAACGAATGGATTCAATCCCTGGACTCAATGATCCCAAATTACAAAGAAAATGTGAAGAATTACTGATTTATACAACTATGCTCTAATAAATTATTTAACTTTGTGCTTTATAACTCTCCTTGATTCCTCCCTCACTGAGCAGTTTAAATAACTTGTTTTTTTTGTTTTTGCTTTTTTTTAAGGACTTCTGTGGACTACCCACAGTGGACTAATCTGCAGTGGCCTAATCCACTAGGCCACCTAGTGCTTTATATACATATAAAGGTGTTTTCAAACCTGGGTGTAAGCTGAATAACCTGAGGATATTTTAGAACATACATGTGAAGATTTCATCCCCAGACTTTTTAACTCACATAGTCTGCAGTGGAATTTGAACATTTTTGTTGGTGAAAGAAATGACTGAGTTCCTGGGGTAAAAGGGTGGAGAATTGGGACTGATTGTAAGAAGGGAGATTTTTTTTTTTGGGTGATGGGAATGTTCTAAAATTAGACTGCTATGATGGTTGCACAACTATCTAAATTTACTAGCAATCACTTAAAGTTAGTGAGTTCTATGGTATATAAACCACATCTTAATTAAGCAGATAATAAGTGAAAAAGCCATGGGATATGAACAAAAGGTTATTCAGAGGAGTGTATAGTCTTTTTAAATGCATCTATTTGTAAGAAAAAGAATAAAAATAAAGGACAGAGTATTCAGTTCTGTTGAAAAGAATCCCTTCAATCAATTCAATACAAAATTGGAAAAAGAACAAAAAGAAAAATAGAAGGAAGGAAATAATAAAGATAAAAGCAGAAATGTGATGAAAATAAGATCTGCAACCCAAAAACTGGTCCTTTAAAAAAAGAGCAGTCGAATGAAAAAACTTCTACCAACTCAATAAATAAAAAAGAGAATATCATAATAATAGCACTGAAAATAAAATAAGGGTTTAATCATAGATACAGGAGATGTTAAAGACATTAAAATAATATATATAACTTTATAACAATGCATTGAGAAACTAGATGAAGTGGAAGAATTTCTAGGAACATTAAAAAGGTAAAAAAAGAAATCAATATCCTTAAAGTATTTATAAGTTAGTGAAATATATTCTTTCCCCAAAAGTTTAGGCCCAGGTGATTTTGTGAGTATATTTTCTCAAACTTTCAAGGTATAGACAACTTCCATGACATGTAAACTCTTTCAGAAAATGAAAAGAGATGAAAACCTATTACATCCCTTGGATCAGTTTAATATAATATTTATATTAATACCAGATAAAACAAATACAATCTTCCAAATATTAGACCATCAAAGTTACATCTATTAAACTGATCCTTACATTTGGCAAAGATCCTTAGTTAGAATTTTCCCATTATGCCCACCCATATACCCTTCCCTGCTCACATCTTCTGGTGCTGTATACTCTATATTACATGCCACAGTGGTTAAACTAAGAGGAACATTTGTCAGAAGTTCCCATCCATAGATTACTCACTGACCTTGCCTTGGATATACTGGCTCAAAAGAATATAAACTGGGTCAACTAATTCCCCTTTGGCACTTAGAAAACTGAGGTGATGTTAAATAACCATAAAAGCTGGACGGAAAGCTCACAAGGTGCCACTTTGGGCCATGAGCAAGCTGAAAGCCAATCCTGAAGAACATCAGGGAGGAAAGAAGCAGGAACGCCATAAGTTTGCCAGTGTTCCTGGGAGTGGGGGCAGGAAGCATAACTCTTTGGGACCCTGACGATTTTCTGTTTCTGGAAGCATAACTCTTTGACCCTGATGACTTTCTGTTTCTGGTTCCAGTCCCTAAATAGCCTTGGAAGACAATCTCTCTCCTTGAAGTAATTTGAGTGTGTTCCTTGTAAACAAAAGATCTCTAATTATCACATGGACGCAGTCATCTTTTTTTTTTTTTTAATTTGGAAGTCATAGTCGATAGCCAATGCAACATTTGCATAATTTAACTTTTTTTTCAAAAATTAGCATTAAATTTCAAAGACAGACAGGGACTTTCACCTATAACTGATGGGCGTATACACTGGTTCAACATTTCTGAAGAGCAGTTGGGTAAAATGAATCTCAAGGAGTCTAAAAAGCATGTGCCATAGATTCTCTTTTCAAAAATATATGCACAGCGGGAGCACCCTGGTTGCCTAGTGGTCTAAACTAGGAGCATTCCACATATGTCCAAGGTCCCAGGTTCAAGATCTGAGGCCGGGGAAGCAATAAATGATGAACAACTGAATAAAATAAAAGCAAAGTGCTTCTTTCTTCTCTTTCTTCCTGCCTGCACCTTTTATATAAAACCTGGACATATGCATTAAAGTAGTAGTAGTTATCTCTAGATAATAAGATCATAGTCGATTTAAATGCCCTCCTTTTCTATAATGAATATTTTTATAATTTTTCTCAATGCAGATAATCTAAAATATAAAAACCATTTACCAATTATTGAGTTCTTACATGTGCTAGGTGTTTTACAGCTAATTTAATTTTTAAAGTGGCACTATATGGTAGCATCTGCTAATATTATTATTTATAAATGAGGAAGCTGAAGCCCAAAGATGTTAAAACACACAACTTTCTTAACACCATTAGAAAGTGGAACTAACATCTAAACTCTTTTAGAGCAGGAATGCTGTCTACGTTGTATACTGCAGTTTGCTCAGCATCTAGAAGTCGCTAATAATTTTTAATGAATGATAGCAGATCCAGGCTTTGTGCCCAAGTATGCCTTACTACAAAACCTTTGCTCTAAACCCTTGTCCTAAATCAACACTCCAAAGAAACCCCTCTGCAATTTATGATTTGATAAATGTGTTTCTTCACCTTTAATTTACTTAATTTAAAATAGGAAGAAATGGCTAGAAAATGAGAATGGTTTACAAAACATGATGATGCTCTAGAAAATATAAAGTGACAAGGATAACTATGTTACCATAAACCAATTAGTTAGCTTATAGATAATAAATTAGCTTATCGATAAGTTTGGTAAGGATTTACATTATATAACATCTATATTTTATTTAATATAATGTTTATAATCATAGCTAGGAAAACATGGATATCTGATCCTTACCTTAAATTCAATTCTGAACTTATTATACCATTATTCCCAAGGGAAAACTTGGCTTCTCGTGTATAATTTTGAATGCAGTAGCAGTAACTTTTCTGGGGTTGTGACGTCCTGGAATAATGACTATTTTTGATATTTTTATTCAGAATCATAATTTACTCCTTAGCTACTACATAGTCTTTTTGAATCAGCATGAAATACCTATTTTTGGAGGAAACCTGATATTTAAACTATAATTTTATGATAGTTATAGCAATGTCAGTTAAGGTATTAGAATAAAGCTTCAACTTACTGAGAGACATCATATTTTCAATTTCTGGTTCAATTTTACTAATAGCATCACAATATTATAATTAGTAGATCTTGAACAAAAGATCAAGTTAGTCATGGTTATTAAATTGATGAAGACCAAGTATTTCATAGAGCAATGACTAATCCCAGATACTTTGTCATTCCTCTCCTCACTCAGAGTTGCTGATTCCTTAAGGCCTGAGGGGAGATATTTAAGATGACATTACAGAGATACAGCTTCCATCAACATTTTGATTTAATATTGTTTAAGGAGTTCAGGCCAATGTAAGAAGAGAGATGAAAGAATCTCTAGAAAAACAAATAATGGAAGAAAGAAAAACATTACTTTTTTAAAAATTTTATTGAAGGAAGATTGCATTATAACATTATATAGGTTTAAGGTGTACATCATAGTAAATCCACATCTGTATATAATACATAAAGCTCACCACTATTTCAGTTTTTCCTTCACTATACAATTAATCCCCTATACCCAATTTGCCTGCCCACCCTCCCCTTCTCTTTGTGCAACCATTGATTTGGGTTTTTGTTTGTTTGTTTGTTTTTTTACTGAAAGTCTATTGTTCGATTTAGTTCATTTTTAAGTCTATTTTTGTTAAATTTAGTTCATTCATTTGCTAGATATCTTTATACACCACATGTATATATTTCTCCTTCTGGCTTATCTCACTAAGCATAATTTCCATGTCCATCCATATTGCTATAAATAGCAGGATTTTTTGATAACTGAATAGTAGTCCACTATGTATGTATACCACATCTTCTTTATCCATTTATTTGTCTGTGGGCCCTTAGATTGTTTCTAGCTCTTGGCTATTGTAAATAATGCTGCAATGAACACAAGGGTGCATACGTCTCTGTGAATTAGTGTTGTTGTGATTATAGGGTAAAGACCCAGCAGAGGAATAATTGAGTGATGTGGGATTTCCATTCTCAATTTTTTGAGGAATCTCCGAACTGTTTTCTTTAATGGTTGCACCATATTACACTTCCACAAACAATGTATAAGAATTCCCTTTTCTCTGCATCCTCTTCAGCACTGGTTGTTTCCAGTCTTTTGGATGATAGCCATTTTCCCAGATGTGAGTTGATACCTATTGGGTTTGTTTGTTTGTTTGTTTTAAGGAAAGGTGCAGGCAGGAATGAAGATAATTAGGCAAGCAGTCAGGAAGAGAGAAGAGGAAGAAGCACTTTATTTTTATTTTAGTTGTTCATCTTGGTTGTTCTGCCCAAACTCAGGATGTGAACCTGAGTCCTTGGGATGTGTGTGGACTGCACTTGGCCAGAGGCAGGAGACCTAACTGCTACTACACCAGGGAGCACCTCTCATTGTTGCTTTGCTTTGCATTTATCTAATGACAATTGAAGTAGAATATCTTTTCATATGACTGTTGGCCAGCTGTCTTTTCTTATTTTTTAAATTTTTTTTTTATTGTGCTAATTATTCTACACATTAAAATAACTTTCTATGTATAGATTCCCCATTCATTAGATATACATCCACACGCCATGCCCTCCACCAAATCACCAAGTGTTCTTTACCACTGTCCAGTGGGCTCCACCACCATTTGCTACCCTGCCCCCGCCGGCCCCCAATCCCTATTAGTAACCTCAGTTCTGTTGCAAATGTTCAAGGATTGGTTTTGTTTCATCTGTTCCTTTGTTTCATCTATTCATATTCCACCTATGAGTGAGGTCATCTGGTATCTTTCTTCTTTTGACTTGTTTCTCTCAGCATAATCCCCTCTAGTTCCATCTATGTTGATTCAAATGACAGGGTTTCCTCTCTTCTAAGGGCTGTGTAATATTCCATTGTATATATGTACATCTTTATCCATTACTCTGATGTTGAGCACTTAGGTAATTTCCACTTCTTATCTATTGTGAATAGGGCTGCACTAAACACAGGGGTGCATACATCTCTGTGAATGGGTGCATTTCTATCTTTTGGGTAGATGCCCAGAAGTGGAATGGCAGGATCATATGGGATTTCCATCATCAGCATTTTTAGGAATATCCAAACTGTTCTCCATAGGAGTTGCACCAATTTGCACTCTGACCAACAGTACAAAACTGTTCCCTTTTCTCCACACTCTCACTAGCATTTGTTTCCAGATTTTTGGATAGCAGCCAGTCTCTCAGGTATAAGGTGATATCTCATTGTTGCTCTGATTTGCATTTCCCTAATGACAGGTGAGGTAGAATATCTTTTCATATGTCTGTTGGCCATCTGTATGTCTTTTCTTTTCTTTTAAAGAAAGGTACAGGCAGGAATAAAAGGGAGTAGGCAAACAAGCAGGAAGAGAGAAGGAAAAAGCATTTTATTTTATGTCCATTTTTAGTTTTTCTAAAATCGGTTGTTTTCCTCCAGACCCAGGACTCAAACCCAGGGTATGTGACTTGCTCCTTTAGAGGCAACTGACCCAACCCCTGCACCAACACTGCGTGGCCATCTGTATGTCTTCTTTAGAAAAGTATCTCTTAAGATCAGTTGCATTATCCTTTTCTGTTGTTGACTTTTATGAGTTCTTTCTATAATCTGGCTATCAACCCCTTGTCAGATGTATGATGTATGAATATCTCCCATTCCATAGACGTCTTTTCGTTTTGAAGAATTTCTTTTGCTATGAAAAATATCACTGTTGCAAGATTGATTGATCTAACAAAATGCCTAAGTAATCAGCTAAACTTTTAGATTTAATAGACTATCATCCACAAAAATAATAAAATAAAAGAAAAACTATTAAGATTCTTGAGTACTAACAATCACAAAATTGAAAAACTTAATTTAAAAAAGGAGAACCAATTTATAATAACAATAAAATAAATAAGAGTAGTAGACTTAATAAAAAAAAGTATTTGGCTACAAAATAATAAAGTTTATAGGGCTATAACACCTAGGTAGAATAAAATGTTATAAAGATGTCCATTCAATTCATTATTTGAAAAATTTAATGCAATCCCAAACAAATAAAATAGAATTTCCTATATAATTTAAGAAGAATGTTACTCTACTCATTTATAAAAATAAAGAGGTGAAGACCAAAAACCATGAGCAAACAAAATAGAAGTGAGTAAACATAAGAGAAAGCTCAGAAATAGACTCGGTTGTATATAAAGACTGAAAAATGACCATGTACAATACAAAACAATGAGAAGATATAAAAATTCTTGGAAATATTTCATTAGATATTTGAATTCTATTATTTTAGATTAAATGCTTCATACCACTCCAGAAATCTTAAATATCTAAGTACCTTAAATTCTTAAATAAGCCAACAAATCAGATCTCTTAAAAGATCATTTTGTTTTGCTCAGGATTCTTCTTTTTTTTTAAGTTTGACACAATAGAAGAAATTACAAAGGAAGGAATCATGGATTCATACTTAGTTTTTAAAACATTTGTTCAACTTAATAGCAAAACTAGGTGGACATTAGAGGGATACATTAATTTTTTAGTTTATTGGAATTGCATGGTCTGCTGTATCTTCTGCACTTTGCATGATGCGAGGCATATAAAAATCTTCAGGAGACATCTGCTGAACAAATATTGTAATAATTATTAGATGACTTTAATTAAATATATAAAATAATGAAATGACCCTCAAGTCCGATCAACTAGCTGCAACTAAGAATGATAAGTAAAAATTAATTTCTTGGCCCAGATGAACAGGAGTTTGCCTAATCAGCTGTAGAATGGACAAGTGATGGGGACAATAGGTAGACTGTGGAAGTGCTATCAGGCCAAATCATGTCACAACATAAGCATCAGTTGTTGGAAGGTGACAGCAGCCAATGGGCCACACTAGTTGGGGTGGGAATGCAGTGAATAAATGTATGGTCTGACTTAATTAAAAAACCTTGTTCAACTTGTAGGCTCAGATACCAGTATGCTGAATGACAGGGCTTATAAATACAGCAGTCTCAGTTGATAAAACAAAGGACCTTATTATGTTTGAAGAGAGAAAGGACAACATACTAGCCAATCCTTCTTCTAAGATAATTACTCAATGGATCAAAGCATCATTAAACACTTAAGAGTTGATGGCTATTACATCTTCCATGTGAGCTAGTCAAAAGGATTTTAATGTCAGTATAAGATTGTTCTCAATGTATATAGTAAGGCAAACATTAATTCAGTCATTAGAAGTTGAGTAGCTGCAGTAGATATGTCTGTATTATTTTTAAAGTCTCTTTCATGCTGATGGCTCCCAGCATGCAATACATTTTTGCTGAATAAATAAATGAACTAATTGTCATTTGTATAAGGCTAAAAATGGTGATTCTGGTTTTGTCAAGACCTTTCTTTTCAATATGGTATTACAAAATTGGTATTGGAAACGTTTGCTAATGGCGTGAATCTATGTGTTTTCATCTTTTTATCCCTACTTCTCTAGAGTGATGAAAAGAAACGTATTGAGAAATCAAAGCACAGAACTGTTGATCTTCACAACATACCTAGACCCAGTGTTTCTCTGCTATGATGCCCCCATAGGCATATCTAGAACAAATGTCCCTTCTGTCACCTAAATTGAAGCACAGTTTCTTCAAGATGAGTAGACATTTTTTTTTTTTTTTTTACGATTTTTACTTGACCCCCATCAGACAGGCTACCAAATGGACTGAGCCAGGATAAATGAGCAAACCATTTATTTCCTAGTTGCATTTATATCAATTTCCTAAGTACAAGGGAAGGAGACACAGGTTTAAAAAAAAAAAACTATTTGCAAAATAGCTGGAAATGACAGGATTGGTGTTAAGCATATGTAAAATAGATATTTCTACATAGTGGCAGGATGGGAGAAACTATTATATCAAATATTTTAAGTTCCATAATCAAATTGGAAGAATATCAAAAGTGATTGTAATCTGAGGCAGTAAAATTCAATTTTCCTTGCTTTATAAAGATTTCTCTGAGCAGACTCAGGTTAAACGATTGCTCTGAGGTTGATGACACACTGATTCCTATTGCCAACAATGACTTCAGTCTGATGGCAACCTTTACAAATTGTTTCCTGTAAATTCTTTGTGAGAATAACAAGCAATTCATTTTGCTTGAGAGTGACTTTTAGCTAAGGGACTCCACCCAACAATCTGGATTTAATAAAGCAAAATACAGTTTGGTATTACAAACATCTTTTTTGAGATGCAAGTTCTCTACATAAGTTTTTGTAAAAGCAAAGCATTTTCATTTTCTTTCTTTTTTTTTTTTTTTAAAGGCGCAGGCAGGAATGAAGGCAAGTAGGCAGGAAAGCAGGAAGAGTGAGGAGGAAGAAGCATTCCAGTCTAATTTTATTTAGTTGTTCACACTGGTTGCTTCTCCACTCTCCCTCCTCCACCCCAGACTAGAATCCAGGTTCATGTGACTTGGGCTCCTAATCACTACTCCACAGGGCCAGTCACACTTTCATTTTCTATTCAGTGAAGCCAGATGGATCCTTATGCAGTGAAAGATTACTTAGTTTATCTGATAAGTTGGTGAGGAAGAATGGAAGAGGAGGGAAAGTAGTGTGTGTGTGTGTGTGTGTGTGTTAGCCACAACCAGAACAATGCTTGGTCATTCAGTCATTTATTCATTCACTTATGAGCACACAGTATTTACTGAGCATCAGGCACCATTGTAGAATCTGGGGAATACCATAGCTGAACAAAGCAAACAATTCTTTTGCTCTCATGAAACTTACATTTTGGTAAGAGAAGACTATAAGCCAAAAATTACACAAAGAAAATTTTCTTCAAAGAGGACTCTGTGTATTTAACAGGCTAGGGAGAGGAATTATCTGCTTACAGGAGAGTAGCTATTGGGAACATTCATGTCTGTGACTGTTAGTAGATAAAATCATACTAGTAAATATTTAGGCTTGGCATTGCTCCAACATTGTATATAATTTATGACCTAGTTTCTGAGCTCAAAGATCTTACAACTTGCAAAGTATTCCTGCAAATCACTCAGGCAGAATGGGAATTAAGAACCACCAGATATTTTATGTACTATCTGAATCAGCTACATTACCTTCAAGGTTACAGTAAGTGTGAAGTAGCTTTAGAATCCTTAAGCCTTTAGGAATTCAAAGAGAAATAGGAATACTTTGACACTGTGTATCCTTTCCTATTTGTTAAAAAAAAAACAAATTCCAGTGAAGTCATTTTGTATGTGTAGAGCGGTTAGAATGTTCTATCTACTCTGCTCATTTTTATGAACTAAGATTTAAAAAAAAGGATGGAAACCAAAAGTATTCCCCCTACCACTTTTTTTTTTTTTTAACAGCCATAGAAAGAAAGATCTTGGGTGTTGTGAGGGAAAGACCTAAGACTTCTTTGGGATAATGCCTCTGAAATTTCTTATCTGATTTCTTTCCCACTTCTTTTTCAACTTTCCTCTTTTCATGTACTTTGCCTGCTGCAGTCATCAATTAGGGCTTAGGGTTGTTTTTATCATCTCCAGATATTTTGGCCTCAGAGTTCATGCAACAGGAATAGCTTATGTTTCTATTACTCTTGTGGAGTTCATCAGAACTATACCACTCACGCACTTAATCTGGCAGAAGAAGTAACTTTCCTAAGGGCAACCATTCTAATATCCCCAACCACAGTTGTTTATTGTTCAAAGATGTGCCTTCTATGTCTTTTGTCTCTTCACGGTTGTAAGAAGACTTATTCAACCAACAAGTACATGTTAGGTAACCACCCCGGGCAAGACATAATGCAGAGCACCTGGTGCCCACAAAATAGTAAAGATACATAGCTGCAACCTTTATAGAGCTTGTGGTTAAGAGGGGGGCCAAGTATACAGATGGCTATAAAACAAGGTGGAAAGAGGTAAGTGCCACAAAAGACAAATGAAGAGCCATGTTTGCTCAGAGGAATCTTCTGATTGGGGCCTCAAGATGGTAACACTGGAGCAAAGTTTCCAGGACAGGTAGGATGGCAACAGATTAGGGACAGGTAAGTGGTGTGAGTATACTTTTTTCATTTATACTTATTTTTCTTCTTAATATCTTATATAGTCCTTCCCACTATCATTTATAATCTTCAAGTGAGACTTCTTTAATAAAAATCTTTCATCTCACAAGCCTCTATTTTCTTCCACTAATATTATTTTAAGTCTTTAATACATTTGCTTCTAATGGGGCATTTAATCAATTTTACAATGAAAGTTAAATAGGAATATCTAAGAAACAATAACAACATGAACTTACTAAAAACTCTTCTTAAATTTTATGTTTTCATAAACTCTTAAAGACTTTTTCCATTTTAGTACTTGCATAGAAACAATTTACATAATTCTTAGGAACCAGTATTTATCATACTGAATTATACTTTTTCATCTGCCACTGTTTTATATATTCCTTTACCCATTTTTATATGTTTCTCATTATCTTTCCTACCAGCCATATGTCTTATTGTATCAATGCATTATTTTTATCTTCCTGTTTCCCTGTTGGTGTGTTTGTGGGTATTGCCAATTTTAGATATATTAATGAGCACTTCTACATAAATACATATGTTTTTCTTTACTTTGAATTATATACTCAGTATATGTTACATTTTTCAAAGTAAAATATGGCACTATATAATACATGGCTAAGAGTGTGGGCACTAGCAGACTGTGTTTAAATTCTTGCTCTATCATTTACTATCTGCATGAATTTTGGGCAAATTATTTCACCTCTTTGAGGTAGTATCCTTATCTAAAAGGATATGAGTAATAATGCTATCCAACTCATATGACTAATATGAGAATGAGATAACATAAACACTTAAACCCTTAGAACTCTGCTTAATCCATCGTAAGTACTCAATAATGCTTGCTAGTATTACATTTTCTAAATATATTCTTAGCATACCACTTATTATATTCTAAAACTCAATAAATGCTCATTTCTTTTTCATCCAGTCTAATTACTTGGAGTTGTTTGATTTTTTTTTTTTCTGTAAATCATGTAATTATCAATTCATGCCTGTAAAGAATTTTGAAGGTTTATTCTGTTTCATGTCACATTTGTCCAAGGTGCTTTCCAGAAAGTATTAGCTTACAGAATCATCAGATGCATCCAAACTTTCATCTTTATGTATTGTTCTTATTCTACTGATACAAGGATCCTACCTTATATTTATTTTTTTTTTTTCCATTATAACAGCTGGAGACCTTGGTTTCAAGCAAAAAACAAACAAACAAACAAAAATGCAACCTTTTACAAGGAAGAAAGTTACAAGTAAGGTGTAGTACATTTGTTTCCTCCCTCTGTATCTAGCTTCTGCTTTTCTCTGTGATTGGTTTCATTTTTTTCCTTCAAATCAGTTTCCTCCCATGACTGCTGGGAACTCCAATGCTTTATATTGACAATGGCTGCCATGTCTTTTCTGATTCTACATTGTCAGGGAAGGAGTCTGAATAGGTTTGGGTTAGGTCAGTTCCTCACTCCTAAACCAATCAACTTGGGGTTGGGCAATAAAACTAGCAGTTCCATTTGTCTGGAGTAGAACATTACTCCAAAAGAGTATACCAAAGGAAAGGGTTCTGGCCAGACCAAATGATAGGTTCCACCAAATCAAGTTAATAAAGAAGGTTGTCATATTTCACATTTATTTACTTTTCTTATATGAATCTCTTCCTCGTATGTGTACTGCTCATACTTTTGATGACCTGTCATCAAGATAGATTTTCCCTTATAAATTTATATCATTTCCCTTAGAGTTTGGAAATATAATTATGCAATTATTGAAAACTTTGGGTGACATCCCTAAGAGTATTGAAGAACTATGTTCAAAGAGTTGTTCTGGATGCTAAAAAAAAAGCTCAGAGAACTGCATTACTCGGGTCATGGCTATTTGGGGTACCAGAGTTGAATGATGAGCTGGCCCCTATTTCCTACCTTTCAATTCCTTCTATGCTCCACCCATGCTGTCTATTCACCATCTGTCCAGGGACAGCCTTGCCTCTGTCTTTGTTGACCTTGAAATCTGCCATGAGGACAAGCCTAGAAAATGATGAGAACAAATATTACATTCTCCTTAGCACTCTCCACACTGCATAATATCAGTTGCCCTAAGAGGGTTTTGAGACAGGCTGAAAAATACTGTTTGTTTTGCTTTAAATCTTGGAAAAAATTCTTGTCGCATGGAATGCTGCCTCCAGAGTTAATCATGGGTAGCATACTCTTTAGCCTGTTCTCTGGCAAAACAGAAAACAAAACAGCCATTGTAGGCCCCCTTTGTTTAAGCCCAGGGACTAAGGACGTTGTCACCCCTCCCACTGAGCAGCTCAAGGACATTTGTCTCTTTGGAGAGCACCGAGTACCAGGGTGGCAGGATGCTGCTGAGTAAGCCCTTCTCCAGCTCAAACTTGATTCCAAGGAAACAATTCCTCTGACTGTTCTTGAGCCTAGTCATATCAAATAGTCTTAAAAAGTTCTTCCAATTTCTGTTTATAAAATAAAAATAAAAAACCAGCACATTCCTTTTATGTTTGTGCAAATGAAGCAGAAGCAAGAAGCTGGGGAAATTCTAACAAACCTTCTGATATGTAACTTGAATGATTTCCTACGGATGTCTTGAAATATGAATTTAAATAATGTTTACCTCGTTTCAGATTTCAAGATTATATTTTTGATGCCCTCTGCAGACTGTGGAATCAATATTCTAAGAATGAGTCTATCTTTATCAACCTCCAATAATAGTGACTCAAGCATAATTGAGGATCCATTAAATACAACTTTCTCTTCCTACATCATGCTTTGTTTTAAAGGGAGGCTCATTTAGTGTTCACTATAGAACAGTGCTATTCACTATGAAGTCATTTAAGTAAAAGAATAATTTCCCGTAATGTAAAATTTCAGGCAATCCAACAACAGTAGAGGGATAACTGACAATAATATTATGTACACTGTATTGCTCTCATCTTCTGTATTGATTCATGTTTGACTCAGATCTAATCAGGTATTATCTCACTATAGAAAACAGTCTTTTTTTGCAAAGGTTTTTAGAGTGTGTACTGCTGCTGGGTATGAATGTATGATAAAGCCCCAGAACCTGCCTTATCCTGAGTGTGGGTTCCCACTAAGAATGGACACAACCTCTATTCTATTCCTGTCCCTAAGATACTGTTACCAACAGGGTTCCTACTTCTCCTGGCAGAGATTTATTGAGCAAAAATTTAGAGCCTCTAGAAAGAGGAAGGAATGTGTGAAAAGCAGGAACAACTCGGTGCTGTTTCTTATAGAAACATCCAGTCAGGGATAGGCCTTCCTTTTGGGAAGCATCCTTTTGAAAACAACAATAAACATAACATAAAAAAGGGAGAGTGAAAAACTTCTCGGAAAGCAATATGATCATCAGTGATTCTCATCTTAATATGCTTTGATTCAGCCAATTGCTTTGTTTCTTAAACCAGCTGCATGGAGAAGTTAGATTTTGTTTGTTAGGAAAGTAAAGCAGTTAATTCTAGAACATGTTACCCTTCTAGAAGAGAAACAGGTTGTGTGTGTGTGTGTGTGTGTGTACAATGAGAACACAGGATACTTTAGGAGAGGTATAGGAAAGCGGTAGAAAAATGCGCAAAGCAAACATCACTGATTTCAAAATGTGGTTTAAAAAAGGAGTTAATACTCTACTTTTTCCCTTTTCCTTCATCATCACCTCCTCCTCTTCCTCCTTCTTCTCTCTGACCTCTCTCTTTCCTCCTTCTCTCGGTCTCCTCCTCCTGCTCTCCTTTCCCCTGTTACTGGAGATTTAAGCCTATAGCCCTTGATGCCAGAAACAAGAATTTAAATCAACATTATTAGTATGAGAATTCTGCAGCATTATTTATTATATCGACTTTTCTGGAAGTATGTTCAAATCTAATTGCCATAGTAACTAATAACCATCATAATGTGACTAATGACTAACAAATAGTAATTATAATAATTATTATTATAATTCTCCTCTTCCTCCCCTCCTCCTCATCAAAGCTTCTTTGGGGAATATTGTGCCAAGTTTCAAACTTATGTACATTGCAGTTCCCAGACAAGACAATGAAGGAATTAATGGGTAGTTGGCAAACAGGCTGGGTACAGATATTCAGATCTGGTCTTGTACCTCAGGGTCAGGTAAGAGGGTGAGTGGAGTCTGAAATCTGGTCTTTGCTCTGGTCTCCAAACTGAAGATCTTGGCTTATAGAAATATCTGCAGGGAAAATGAGATACCCTTTCTCATTTGTACAGAAGTTAAGGACTAGACAGGCCCATGACTCTAAGACAGGCCTAATGCTGATGCCAGAGTCAGGAATGCATGCACAGGGAAATGCCAAGTCTTTCAAAAGGAAGTTCAAAACCATCTTAGGTGGGGAGGTGAGGGTGGTATTAAGGCCAAGTTGGAAAACTAGCATTTTGAGAGAAGGTGAAGAGGAGATGCACAATTAAGTGCTCAGGTTCAAGACTGTGACTTCATCCCAGGGACTTCTTTCTTACTGTTCCCAAGCAGTTTTCATTATATTACCTTCCCCTCATTGACTTTTGCCACTAATATTTAATGTAAGATATTTAGAAATTCAGTTTGGCCATATGCTGGGTCCTACCTGCATCAAAGGAGCTCTTAGAATCTCCTTTTTATCTTCTTATACCTCTTTAATTATCTTATCTTTAATGACTAAGTAAAATTTGATCTTTTAACAAGTAGTCTGATTTGCCAGATTCTTGATTTGATCTGAGAACATCTTAAAGCAAAGCTTGCTAGAAAGTGAGATAAAGTGTGGCTTATTAATCTGGAATCTGTAAAGGATGTTACAACTGCTTCAGTGAGACAAGCAAGCTTTGTTTGTATTGAACCACAGCCATGTCTCATGCTCTTCCTTGCTCTCCATTTAGCACTTCATCTTTATCTAATCTTTAACAATGCACAGTCTGTGGCAGGCAGTCTGTGGTAAGCATAATGGATCAGCCTATCCTGCTGGAAGGTGGCAGCAGTGAAGAGAATCTAAATATTTATTTCAAATATAAGCTATTCTCTCATCTTTCATATGCAGGATTCTCCAGTTTAAAATATCTCTGGCCCTACAATTCATATGGCTTTTGCACTAAGAGGCTATAACCATGGACTCAAGTATCATAGTCACTGCTTGGCTGGTATTCACCACACAGCTGGCACTCCTAGGGAGAGCATAGAGAAGGAAGAGTCCTCTCTTTTGAGCAGGATTGCCACATGTGATTGTGCATTTTGGCAGAGATGGCTACAAGTTAGGATGTCGTAGACAGAACGAACTAGGTTATCTTTGGTAGCAAATCAACCCAAAATATCAGAGGCTCATCACAATAAAAGGTGATTGCTTTCTCATACTAAATATCAGGGAGGTCCAGGCTGAGCTACTCTATCTCAACTAGGGCTTTTACAATTATTTCAGCAAGGAAGAAGGAAGCATAGTGAATCAAGCATTAGCTCTTAAAGTTGCTGATTTCAAGTGATATGTGTCACTTCTGTTTCCATTTCATTGGCTAAAATAAGCCACATGTCCATAATTAAATACAAAGGAAGCAGAAAATTGCAATCCTTTCACATATCCAGAGCAAGGAGAGAATGGGACTATTTGGAATATCACTGATGACCAGCAGGGCGTACATTTGGGAAGAGTCCATGCCACCTTTGTGTGACATGTAATTCCCAGTTCAGATCACTTATATATAGGGGAATCATTTTCTCCTGATTTCCATATATGTGTATATGATATATATCTAGTAACATCCTTGCTATTCCAATAACTTCCTTCTAGAAGTTGGTCTTACAGACAATTACCTAGAGAAGGAAACAGTTCTAGCTCTTCCAAGAAGGTTCATTGTATTTTCATCTTTAAAAAATATTCCATAAAATACAGATACCATTATTGAGAGCTAGCATAAGGGAGAGACTGATTCTCAGATGTTTCAGAAGTGAAACATTTCTCAGTCTAATTGCCTATTCTTTCCGAGTATTGCCCTTCATTTCCATATTCAAGTCACATATTAAAAGTAGTGGGACCCGGGGAGTCATTCTGTCAAAGCGACCTCTTCAAGACAGAGCATGGATCAGAGTGGACATATGACCAAAACTGGGTCAGAGTGTCTTCTCTATGAATTTAGAATTTGTATCTACAAAAGCACTGCCAAGAAACAAAGAACTTGACTATTTGCTCTGGGTTATTTGCTGACTGAAGGTATAACTGAGACTATTAGTGCTTTTAGTGCCCCTTTCTATTTCCCAATTTCTCTTGCAGTTGGGTTAGGTTCATATTACCAAGTTCTGTCTAATGGGAAACAGACAGGAGTGATACAAGTAAGTCACTTTCAGGTTGGGCTACTGAAAATGTCTTCATATTGTTCCACTTTCTCTTCCCCCATCACAATGATCTTGGAGCCCATATGTTCTAGATAGTATAACTCTAAGATGGAAAGGGATGCCCATTTCATAGAAAACTGACAAGAGTCAGGGATGGTTGAGGATTGATTAATTGATTGATTGATTGATTGATTGACTAGAGCCTAGGCTATCCTGACTAACATAAAACCCACAAAAGTGTGACCTCATTTTGCCAAAAAGCAAAGATCTGCAAAGAGGAAGAAAAACAACGTACATGAGCAGAGAGAAGCAGAGTTGAGCAACTGTCAGTGGCTCCTTCTAATTTCTAGTTCCAATCCTTTCATGAAAGCAAACCACCTTTCTGTCCTTGACTTTTGTGACCTTCTTGTATCCATCTCACAGGAAATTTCTAGTTTTTAGGAAGTGTGTACCAAAGAGTTGCTGTCCTTTGCAAACAAAAAAGTTAAAATTAATACCCCTTATATCTCAGTGCTTCTGCTTCTGCTATACTCATTATACCATGAAAACAACTAAGTTAATAGATACGGTTCTGACTTAGATTTCTAACTTTTTCATGCTAGGAATGCTAAGGACAATAGAAAAATCTTGTCTAGATGTAATTCCAGAGCAGAGTTAACACTTAAGATACAATTCCAGAATTACAGATCCTATCTATTTACGTAAAATTTAAATACAGATGGAAAATGATAATCTTTTCAGTTTTATTGGTTATAAATGACCAGCTGACAAGTTACTCAGCTTCTGCAATTGTAGTAAAATTCTAAAGCTATCAAGAAAGGGTTGCTTGTTCAAGAAGAACAGCTAAGGAATTGATTGGCTCTTCAAAACCTGTGCCAACTTCCTTTCAGCAGGCAGGCTAAATAGTGGATACCTTTTATAGTAGGAAAGCCATCATCTTACGAAGAAAACTCTTTGTCTGCCATGAACAAGCTGAATACAATCATAGAAACTGCAGACAAAAGAGCTTTTGATGACAGATATTGCTGATGCCTGGTGCCTTCAAAGGCATTCCAGGAAAGGTGAAGGAATAATTATGACTAACAGTAACTCATGTTTCTTCCAGGATGTTACTCATTGGACCAATGGATCACTTGAAATATATGTCAGTGAGTCGGCTCATACTCAATTTGGCAAAAACATCGCAGGTCCCAAGCTCTTTGAACTGAACTAAGATGGGTGCATTCTGGGAGAAAAGTAAATGCAGTAAAGCCTTGATAGTTTAAAAACAGAGTTTGCGCCTTCAATCTCCCTACCTAGCACTTCACCCTATGTATTTGCACATAAGGAAACTATGCAGGCCAGTTAAGACAATCTTGAGCTCACCTTGCTGAAACATGAAGAACTGAGATGGACGAAGGCAAAATCACAAGTAGGAAACAAGGAAAGTGTAACTCACCAAGTATCTAAAACAATGTGAATTTATAAATGTATGTTGCAAAATACGATGAGAATTACAAAATGCCAGTTAAAATACTTATTTTGCAAACAAAAAGGCTGGATGATCTGAGGCCTTTTATTTGAAATTCCATGATAAAAGGACTATGTAGAGTAATGGAGCGCGAGGGCGACATGTGACGGCTGTTGACTAAATTTATCCTATGACCATGGCATTGACATTCATTGTATTTTATTGATCCATTCCTTCAGAAGAGTTTATTAAAATGTAAGTACAGAAGAACAGTTGATGATTTGGTGGAGGGCAGGGTGTGTTGACCTATATCTAAGGAATGAGGAACCTATACATTTGAGGTTATCTTAATGTGCAGAATAATTACTACAATAAAATATATATTAAAAAATAAGTATGGTTCAAAGAAGAATAAAAGCCCAATATCCATGCACTCATTATCTAGTCTAGTTTGAGAATAAAATATTAACAGGACCCTATAAGCCCAATGCGCCTGCCCCAGCTGTGCCACTTTCCCTCAAGCCAGCCAAAGGTTACCACTCATTTGCACTTTGGTGTTAATCATTATCTGATTTACTTACAATTTTATCACCTATGCTTATATTCCTAAACAACTTACTGTTTTGTTTTGAGAATTTGGTAGCTTTATAAAGAAAGATCAAAGCTACACTATTAATTGAAAACTCAGGAGTGAATGCAGCAGAGTCCCCAAGTGTTTACAAGAGCTCTTTCTGGGGAAGTCAGTGGATAAGGTCAAAAGCCAATCTGACAGTGGTGGAGAATTATTGGAAATATGGTGGTTGGGTGTTGTAGAATGTTATATATTTGATGAAGAGTGAGCCTATACATCTCAAACTTATGTAGTGTTATAAAATAATGTTACAAATATATGTTTAAAAAAGTCTGCTGCCAACAAGCCCAGGGCTCAGCGTAGCTGGAGCATCTGGCAAGACTAACAGTACTTTGCCACCAGTTGTCAGATGTAGCTTGTTCTTCCTTATTTGAGGTCTTTTACCCAAGTGCTTGGTATATCTGATGCTTCCAATTTCTGAACCTTTCAAGGATTCCGTGGTTTGGAATCTGTTGAGGATTCCACTTTCCTGAACCAGTCAAGCCAGTTAATGAATTTCCATGTGCTTTTTCAGATTCTAAAATTTTGTTGTACTTATCATTTCTCCTCTTTTCCTCATATTTATGTGTTTATGTCTTTTGTAAAACTCTTCTTAATGTAGTCTTAGGGTGCTTCAGGAAGAAATTAAATTAAATCTAAGTATTCAATCTACCATCTTAATTCAGAATTCCACTGTTTTTCTTTAAACAGCATTTTTAGAACTTACCATGCATCATTTCTACTTACTCAGATGTACTGATGATGGAGCCACTACATTGGCATGGAAGTCACAGCTAATATTCAAATCCAAGACTTGGTTTTTGTTAGTGGTTTGATGTGGGAAACTCCTATGAGATTGTCTGCTAAGAATTACCGCCTCCTCTCTAGCAGCCCCTAGCTTGGCTACCTCAGGAGCTGACATGTCTTTACAGGCAACTCCAGTTCACTGGCCTAGCCATTAATCACACTGTACTAGCAGATTTATTCTCTGGAATTCTAGAATTCTGGGATATTAACCCAATAAGCCATCCTTGGTGGCAAACTCTAAGATGTACATTCTTCCCCTCAAGTCACACAAATTTTGTTATTTGGTCAAGTTTACCTGCATCACTCTTTCTTCAAGATGTGTCATCTTTTAAAAAGTTCCTCAGGACTCTCTCTCCCTGCATGAAAATAGATACCTAGCTTAGCTAGTTCATCAGACAAATCTAAAGTCCAGCTTTTAAGTGTAAAGTTAGAATATCTTTTTCTGCTACATCCATTTTCTCATCTCCATACACTCCTTCCAAAATATTTAAGAAACAATTTAGTCTGGCCCTCATCTTCTTCTAGAAACCCGACTAATGTCAAGGCTAAGGTGATAGAGGGGGTCTTTGATAATGCAACACAAGCATATATACAAGGGGATATACTAAAAGGAAGTTAATACAGGCACTCTGAGAAGTCAAATTGTTCTGCCTTCCACTATTGTGATCCAAAGCCCCTCCCTCCAGCACATTCTCGAATCCCACCCCTCCTGCATGGAACAGATCCCACTAGAGGGGAAACTCCAGAAGAGGAAAGCCTAGTGGGGAGCAAGTGGGAGTTCAGAGCTCTCATCTTCTTAAATGCCATTGATTTAGGAAATAGTACCCTCTCCTTTTTAAGGTAGAAGCATTTAAAAGTGTTTTAGTATAAAAATGAAAAATTCACTGGCAATTTTTTAAATTTCTTCATAATCTCTTAGTGGAGTAGAAAAGATATTGGCTTTTGATCCAAAGAGTTTTGAGATATATATTCAAATGCTGTGGCTTTGGGCAAGTTATTTGATTTCTTTTGCCTTAGTTTCTTCATATGTAAAATGGAGACTGAAGTTACAGGGATTTTAAAAAGATATAATTTAACTAATTAAAAAAGATTTATTCATCCCTGTGTTCATCAAAACACTAAGCACTATTTATAAGATGCGAGAAATTGAAATAACCTAAGTGCCCATCCATACAGTGGATAAAGAAGATGTGGTATATTACACAAGTGGAATACTACTCAGCTATAAAAAAGAGATAAAATCCTTCCATTTGCAATATGGATAGAAATAGAAGGTATTATACCTAGTGAAATAAGTAAGAAGGACTAATATCTAATGATCTCACACATATGTGGAATATAATGAAACAGAAAAATGAACAGTCAAAACAAAATAAAAATAACCCTTGGACACTGGCTGTAGAACTGAGGTTACCAGACAGAAGCAGGTAGGGATTAGGAGAAAAGTGTAGTTGGGGTCCAATGGACAGTGGAAAAGATTATTAGAAATTCGTTGTGGATGTGATATGTTATATATATGGTGAAGAGTGAAACTGCACATCTAAAAACTTATGTTATAAATCAAAGTTAGCTCAAAAAAAATTAAGACAGTTTAAAAGGTGTCATCATGTGGTTAAGTTCTATAAATATATATTCTTCCCTGTCTTCCTCATGTGCTAGCAGAAGTCTTAAAATAATAGAGTTTGTTCTGTACAGCATATATTCTTAAGAGTATTTTTGCATTTGCTAATGTATCCTTTAATAATCTACCAGAGGTCTGGGGAATCTTTGAGAAGGGTATTCCTTACAGATTTATATTTGAAAAGAGAAAAGTAGGCTGAGAACTCACTTTGAGATGGGGTCAAAGAGCAGGTGGTTCTCACCCCTGCACCTGACTCTCACCCCCAGAAATAAATGAATAAAGACTAGTTATTAATTCTGTAGCTGTACAATGTACAAAGATCTAAGACAGATAGTCTGATCATTTTATATTTACATTAACATAACAACTACATCCTTAAGTCCTTTGGGGAGGTGCACGACAGAATATTTAAAAACAAAATAAATAAAAGTCACACTTGGTCTTTGGTAGTAACTTGTCTTTCTTCACACTCCCAGTCATAGAAGTGGGGATTTTTAAACTCCCAAATGAAGAAACTGGCTCTGAGGGATTGCTCCAGGGCACACAGTTAAGAAGTGACAAAATCAAGGTCCAGGCTAGGTCTCATCTCCTTTGGAGATACTGCACTTCCTCTCAGAGGTGAGGCAACATACAGTATCTTCATCACCTTTTGCAGAGTAGCCCCTGCTGTATATAAACTAAGATGCTGGCTGCCAAAGTACCTAGAAAAACCCTTCCCTTCTTTTCTGGCTACAACCATATCTTTTCCCTGAGTTCCTTATATTCTTCCCCTTATGAAATGACTTGCTGGGTTTAAGATCGCAGTGTGTGCAACTTTTTATTTTTAATCCGACTGGACCTATTACGTGGGTCTAAATAAAGTTCAGATCAACTGATGCAGTCAGACATGATTGACAAATGGTGTACATTCTCTTCCAATAATGCAGACTTCTAAAATTGGTCATTTAGCCATTAATTATCCAACCATTCTATAGGTATTTATAATGTATCTCTGCTTTTCCCTGCATCAATCTACTTTCTGTGCCAGTTTTTTTTTTTTATTTTTCAAACATGGTTAAGTTCCAGTTACTCTTTTGTTTAAAAACCCACAGTGGTTTCCCATCATCTGCAGGATGGAGACAAGACTTGTCAAATGGGCTTTTACCTGTTCTTGCGGCTCAATTTTGGAGTAGAGACAAAATGAAATCCCAAACTAGAGCCAAGTGTTTCACACAGCTGCAAGGGTACCACTTCTTGTCCTCAGAACCTACATAATAATAGTTAGAATGTAAATTATAAATAGTAAATTAAATCCTTTTCAGTCTACACTTGACCCTAGAGAATTTGGTACTCACAGAGAAATGTGGGCTGCTCGGGTGTTCAGAGTTTATTTCCTTCTTCAGAAACTCTTTCTTTCTCTTTTGAAAATGAGCCCTGGAGGCTTTGGAAAAAGTTAAGTAAGTAGAAGTAGAAAAGTGAGATCAAAGAAAAAGCATAATGTAAATATTTTAGGTCTAAAAGTCAATGTCATTGCTAGGTTCATATTTCAAAGTTGGTTCTGGATTTCCTGGCAGCCAGGGCAAAGAGGAAAACAGGGTATATTATTTGAATTTTGTTGGTAGAAAAGAAGAAAATTATGAGTTCTTGAAAACAGGTAAAATGCCATATGTTGCTGTCTTCATCTATCTCCTCAATGCTTTTTAAATTAAAAAGTTAAATTAAAATTTTGTAAAAATTTCAGAGAACACAAATGCCTATAAAATACTAAGTGTATGCACCTTCATTCCCCTTCAAGAAGTAAGCCCCAGCCCCTGACACTAACCATTTATTTCTAGAGGCTTTTTTGGGAGGCAGGGGTGAGAAGTTTCAGTTAGAGGTACTTAACACAGTTTTCATAGAATGTGGTTTTTGTTTGTTTGCTTGCTTTAAAAATGTATCAAATTAACTGTTCTTCTGTAATTGCATTTTTACTTTACAATGTGTTAGGGACATCCTTCTCTATCAAGCTCTTTCTCCATGTATACTTCTTTTATTTTAGTGAATTTAATATCCCATTATATAGAGGTAGCATAATTTATTTAACCATTCCCCTGCTTAAGCTGTTTGTGATTTTACAGTCTTATAATAACAATCATGTTTGTATGTACATTTTTGTGCAGTTATGTATTTCTATAGATTTTCAGAAATGGAACTATGGGACTACATTAAAAATTTTGTCTTAAAAAAAAAAACTGCATGAGTTTATACTCTCACCAACAGTGTTCAAGAACGTCTGTTTCCCCAAGTGCCTGCCAACACTAGATACTATCAACTGTTTTTCTTTTCTGGCACCAACTTATAAACGGAATTTCTTCTGGCAAGGTCAGTCTATTTTATTAAGAAAGGACACCACTGAGGCTGTCTCGGTTCTCTTGTTTTAAGGTGGTGCTTTTCAGGCTGCGCTCCATGGAGCCCAGGATCCTAAGGAGTGGATGCCGAAGACCAAGGCCTTCACTCCCTTAACCATGCAACTGAGGTTTTAATCTGTTTTACATGTTTCACTTAGGGATAAGATTTTATTTAAAGATAAGATTCTGTAGTTAAAAACAAGTTTGCAAAGCATGAATCTTGGCCTTTCTTGAGCCACTGGCAACTTGAAGAGGAACTGAAAATGTATTCCTTCAAGGCAAAGAAAAAGCAATGTTAAAAATCTCCAGCAATAGCCCAAATATTCTCTCTACCCATTTATACACTGCGTGTGTGTGTGTGTGTGTGTGTGCGTGTGTGTGTGTACACATGTCTGCTAATGGTCTTATGTAATTAGGCTTTGACCTTTAATGCCCAATTACTATCCCACAATCCTAAAACACCATTTCTTTCAAGATTTGGATAAAAAATTAAAACTCCCTTTTTCTAGCTACCCACCCAGCTCAAAGGTAATCAGCTGAGGCTTCCTATCCTTGGAGACCTGATAAAATTCCAGACCCATAATCCTTAAGATTTCTGTGAGCCCCTCTAAGTTTTAGGGCCTCCTGGGTTCCTCTGCCTCCTACTTCCCTAGGTGTTCTCTTTGAGATTCATCACATGAAATTAGTTCTTTCTTTGGTATTCACACTCACAAATAATAGCAAGTACTCCACTGCCCAGAGCATTCTTGAAAAGAGTTGAATTTATTCTAGATAGCATGAGGGATTGGAGTCATTGGGATACAAATAATTTCAAACTGGCACAGAGAGCATCTTGTGGCCTTTCATGGCTTAATACCAGTCTTTACCTCAGTGACTTCTTTCTCTTTCTGTTCTTTACTTTCACCTATTCCCCCTGATTTTTTTTTTTTTTTTTTTTTTTTTTGAGAAAGAGCTTTATTTTTATTTAGCTGCCCACATTGGCCATTCCCTCTGGTCCCAGGTCTCGAACCTAGGAGCTTGGAATGTATGTGGGACTGTTCCCAGGTATACTAGACCACTGGGCCACCATGGCATACCCAAAGAGTCTTTTTTTATTATACCTCCCCTGAATTGAACCAAGATCCTCAAATTATTCTCCTCTATTAATCACTGCAGCTCAGCTCTTCCCAACTTTTACCCTCAAATTCACGTGACCAAACTCTTCAGTCTCCTCTTACAAAAAAGGATTTTCCATTTCGTAGAATCAATCCTCTCTAAGAGGCAAATTTATTTTATTTTTTCTCTACACTGTTGTTTTTTCTCACTGAAACACTATTATATTGCTTTTGTTCTCTAATCATTTTATATATGGACCTTCTAAATAAATGTCAAGCAGCCCAAGGGCAAAAACTCTGCCTTTTGTAGTTTTTAAATGTTCAATCTCTATCCGGAAATGACTTTAAAATGTAAATTCACAATCTGGGATCATTTATTTCAGATTACTGGATGAATCAATTTATCTATGAGAATTGGATGTGACACTCTTGTCACAAAGAGTTGAAAGAATAATTTAATTATTAAAGTCATTATTTGCATTAAAATAAATAAACCCAATGTCTAGTCTCTGGAAAGTTATTTCAATGATATAATGAATAAATTAACTACTAATTATAAGATTAAAGGAAGAGTAAAAGATAAATGAATGTAAGACCCTTGGATATTTTATAAAATGTGACAGATGTTTCCTTGAAAAGGTCATAAAATCAACAATTTTTAGAAAGTTCAGTTAAAACAATCAGATGCATTTACACCTTGTATTTACCTTTTAGGAGAGCCATAATATAAGGTTGTCCTACTCAAAATATTCACTACTTTGCATTTATTTTTTATGTTGGCCTTTACACTTCTAAAATTTCTTTCCTATTTCTCTTATGAGCTGGATATTATTTTTGTTTCCTTCCTGCTTGACTAGATAGAAAGGAACCAGAGATGATTATCTATATTAATACAATATCTCCTCTTGCTGAGATCCCAAGAATAAAGAATACTATATAAAGTAGCATGCTATGTAAACCAAGGCTTAAAACATCCTTAGTGAACCTCCGTACAATATCACTTGAAATTCCTACAGGATCCTCTGTCTGTTATGTTTAATTCCTAAATCTCATGTTATTAAAAGAAGTCTATTTACTCTTGCACTCACATTATACATTTTTTTTCATCAAAACTGGCTTAGTTTGGAGTTAGGAATCAGAAACACATGACAAGTTAGATTTTCTGATATTTTACCCTGTGCTACAAATTTAAGCCCATGTATTGCCTGAGTTCAGAAACCAGGCACAATTTTACTGTGGCAATTATAACAATTTCATATATATTCATATATATATATATATATATATATATCTCCACACACATATATATACACACACACATATATACATATACATATAGACACATGTGTATAAATATATGTCGTTTTTACAAAAAGCATGGAGTCTGTCCTATTTTGACCATCTGTATGACAGAATTTTGCCAAAGGAACGGAGTTAAAGTTTCTCCCAACTACAATATTCCTTCACTTAATGTCATCTCTAAGTTCTTAAAAACCATGACATATAACAGAAGTGAAATGACATATAACTGTGATATATAACACAAGTGAAATGTCATATAACACAAGCATGTCCTTGAATAACATCAACATCACATTTTTCAATGTTAACAGGAATTTTTTCTCATCAATTATTATAGTGATATGACACTGAATGAAACAATGTTATCTGAAGACTTGTATATGATTCCCACAAGAGACTCACTTCAGATTTCAGGATACATATAGGTTCAAAATGAAGGGATGGAAAAAGAAACAAATAGACGTTAAGCAAAAAATGGCAATAAGAGATAAAGATCATTATAATGATAAAAGGATCGATTCGTCCAGAAAATATAACAATTGTAAACATATAAGCATCCAATACTGGATTACATAAACATATTAAACTAATACAATATTAACAGATCTGAAGGGAGAAGTAGACAACAATCAATAAGAGCCCTCACTTTCAACAAAGGGGTAGATCACCAAACAAAGTTAACAGGGAAATGTTAACTTGAACCATACATTAGAACAAACGAACACAGGCATTGATAGAACATTCTATCCAATAACAAGGAATAAACATTCTTTTCAAGTGCACACAGAACATTCTCCAGGATAGACTATAGGATAGCCTACAAAACAAGTCTTAGCAAATTTAAGAAGACTTTCAGCTGAGAAATATCTTTTCTGACCACAATGATACAACATTAGAAATCAATACAAAAGCTGGCAACACTATTAGCACATGGAAACTAAACAACACACCCCTGTACCACCAATAAGTCAAAGAATAATTCAAAAAGAAAAAAAGTGTCAAAACTAATAAAAATGGAAAGCAACATATCAAAACCAATAGGATACTGCAAAAGCAGTTCTGAGAGGGATTTATAATGATAAATGCATATATTAAGAAAATTATAAAATTTTGAATAAACAACCGAAACTTAATCTCAAGGAACTAGAAAAAGAAGAAGAAACTAATCTCAATGTTAATAGGAAGAAGGAAATAATAGAATCAGAGGAAAAAAAAAAAAAAGAAAGAAAAACAATAGAAAAGATCAACAAAAACAAGAGCTGGGTTTTGAAGACAAAATTGGTAAGCCCTTAGCTACACAAAGAAAAAAAGAGGGCAGACTCAAATAAAATTAGAAATGAAAAAAGAGACATAACTGATGCTACAGAAATATAAGCTCATAAGGGACTACTCTGAACAACTATACACCAAGAAATTGGATAGCCCAGAAGACATGGATACATTCTTAGAAGCATGCAAGCTACCAAAACTAAATAAAAAAGAAATAGAAAAAACATCTATAGAGTCAATGTAATCTACATCAAATTTTCAGTGACATTTTTTCACAAAAATAGAAAAAAAATTCTAAAATTTGTATGGAAAATAAAACAGTAAAATCAAAACAATCTTTAGAAAGAAGAACAAAACTGGAGGCATCATACTTCTTGACAAATTATACTACAAAATCATAGTATACAGTCAGCATGGTATTAACATGAAAAAAGAGACATAGACCAATGGAACATAATAGAGGGCCTAGAAATAAGCCCACAAATACATATCACCTAATACTTAACAAGGGAGTCAAGAATATTCAGTAAAGGATAAGTCTCTTCAATAAGTGATGCTGGAAAAATTGGATAGCGACATGCAGAAATAAAGGAAATTGAACCTGTATTCTATACCACTTACAAAAATTAACTTGGAATGAATTACATACTTAAACATAAGACCTGATACCAAAAAACTCCTAGAAGTCAACATAAGGAAGAAGCTCCTTGGCACTGGTCTTGGCAATGATTTTTTTTTATATATAACACCAAAAGAACAGCAATAAAAGTAAAAATCAGTTGAGTGCAACTACAACAAACTAAAAAGTTTTTGCAGAGTGAAAGAAACTATCAACAAAATGAAAAGATAACCTATTTAATGGGAAAAAAATTTGCAAACCATATATCAAATAAGGAGCTAATGTATAAGAATTCGTACAACTCAATAACAAGAAAGTAAGCAATCTAATAAAAAATGGACAGAGGAACTAAATAGGCATTTTTATAGAAAGACATCCAAATCACTAGTACGTACATGAAAGGATGCACAACATCACTAATCATTAAGGAAATACAAAACCAAACCACAGTGAGCTATCACCTAATATCTGCTAAAACGACTATTATCAAAAAGATTATCAAGGATGTGGAGAAAAGGGAATCCTTGTGCACTGTTGGTGGGAATGTAAGTCTGTTTAGCTATTATGAAAAATGGCATGAAGTTTCCCCCAAGAAATTAAAACTAGAACTAGCACATAATCCAGCAAGTCCACTTCTAAATATTTATACAAAGAAAATGAAAGCAGCTATTGAAAAGATATCTGCACTCCCATGTTTATTGCAGCATTATTCATAATAGTCAAGATATGGAAATAACCTATGTCCATCAATGGGTAATGGATTAAGATGTGATATATTAATATAGATGAATAATTATATTATAGAATAAAAGAATACATTTATTAAAAATTATGTTTAATAAATACATAATAAAAATATTGCTTATTATTTATATATAAGTATTTAAGTACAGATATGTGTATATATGTATTCCATATCTATACCTATATGCATATATATACATATATATGCATGTGTATTCCAGATCTATACATATATGCACATATATATTATAATGGAATATTATTAAGCCATGATAAAGAAGGAAATTCTGCCCATTTGTAACAAACATGGATAGAACTTGATGGCATTATTCTAAGTGAGGTGTGTCAGACAGAGAAAGACAAATACTCATTGACACGAGCTATATGTGGAATCTAAAAAGAGCGAACTCATAAAAACAGAGATTAGAATGGTGGCATTAGGTCGACATGGTAGGGGATTGGGGAGATGTTGTTTAAGGGTATAAACTTGCAATTAGTACATAAATAAGCTCTGAAGATCTAATGTACAGGAGAGTGATTACAGTCAACAGTGCTATATTATATATTTCAAGGTCCAGAAGACTAGATCGTAATTGTTCTCACCATAAAAAAGAAATTAATTATGTGACAAAATAGAGGTATTAACTAACACTATGGTAATAATCGTATATTGCAAAATACCAATATATCAAATCAACAGACTGTACACCTTAAACTTTTACAATATAATGCCAATTATAGCTCAGTTTTAAAAAGAAAGAGAAAAACTTTCTATACTTTAGCAAATTTATTTGGTACCATATAAATATACAGAGAATGATCATCACCAGGTATTTCACTGCTAAAATATCATTTAATTTCTCTAACGTCTAGTGAAAAGACTTGACCTGTTTACTTGCTGTCCTTTAGTTCTTATCTATTATTTCAGTTTTCCAGCAAAGTCAGTTATAGGAAAAAAAAATTTTTTTTAAACCAAAAACAACACACCAAAGCGGGGAAAGCGATGTATGGGTAAAATGAGTTATTCTATTTTAAGCACTTAATTTTCTGATGTTCTCACAATAAATATAAATAAAGAGAAAAAGATCAGCAATCTAAGCAGAGTGATTTAAGATGTGACCAGAGAAAGTTATACATGGATTTGAATTCTACTTCTGCCACTAAGCAACTGTGACCTTGAAAAATTTGCTTAACTTACATAAGTCTATTTGCTCACCTCTAAATTGGGGCTAACAATACCTTTTTATACTTCTACTGTGAGAAAAAAATGAAAAATATGTATATAATAAGTAATAGCTAATTTGCAATTATTATCACAGAAGTTTTGCTATAGAGCACTTTTCCACCCTGAATTAATTTTTGTATTTATGTCATCCTTTGTGCTTTTTTTTTTAAAGGAAAGGTGCAGGCAGGAATGAAGGTGAGTAGGTAGGCAGGAATGGTTAGGAAGAAGCATTTTATTTATTTTATTCAGTTGTTCATCTTGATTGCTCCCCCTGGCCCTGTGTCTTCAACCTGGGTCCTTGGGATGTGCATGGACTATGTTCAGTGACTTTATTCTAGGCCACCATGGTATACCCCTGTGTGCGTCTTAAAACACCTCTATAGGTATCATTTTAGTTGAATCTCACAGTAATTTGTAAACTAGATAACTCAGACATAAGTGGTCTCATTAGGAAACCAAGAACTAGATAACATCAATGCATTGTCTGGGTCTTCTAACCATCATGTCCTTTCATAAGAACAATCCTCCAGTCTGCTCTCACAAAGCAACCAGAGAGAGCTTGTAAAAACACTATCTGATCAACTTGCCTACTGCTCTCTCATCCCATTTCCCTATCTGCCCTCCCTCACAACCACCCTCCTTCCTCTCCATCTCTGCTTCCTTCTTTTAAATTTCTAGTTTGGTGTTGGCCCAGAAAAACAAAGTTCCAAAACCAGCTGAACTGGGTGAACCTTCATATAAGACAGGAATGCCTACAGTCACATGACTTCTATCCAGCGAAACAGTGGCGGGGACAGATGAACAGTAACATGACTAAACTACAAGTGAAAGATAACAACCTTTCTCCTGCCTCCTTCCTTCAGGTTAGCTCTCAGCTTTTTAAAACTCGGATCATTATGTTTTAAGATTATTTTGTTTCATATTTTAAAATTATGATTATGTTTCATATTTAAAAAATTAAATTCGATTTCGGTCAATCTAAATAACTGATACCTCTTTAACTGATGCTGTTATGTCATCACTGTTTTATAATGAAAGGGAAAAACTTAGATATTTCAAAGCAGCAGTGTTTATGATTAAGGCATTATGATGATAGCATTTCCCAGATCACTTTTATCCACAGAAAAAGCAGATAGGCATCTGTATTATTTGAAACATTCCTATTATGAGGGCAGAACCTCCCCCTCAAAACCCATCTCCTCTTCCTACCTCTGCCACTAATATCTTTTTTTCCTTTAATTTATTTTTTATTCAAAACTTTTCTTTATTGTATCTTAAAATAGAATTGCAATGGACATTTAATTTTTATTAGAATAAGACGATTGATGAGTTTTATAGTGTTTTCAATTTAGCTAATGTCAGTTCAGTTTTAAATTTAAAATTCTATAAAGAGCAATACTTTCAGTATATTAACAGTCAATGAATCAGATACTAATATCAAAATTCACAAAGAAATGCAAAGGTAAGTAACTTAAGTTTTTGTTTTTTTTTACTATATCAGTATGTTGAATAGTCACTAATATCTTAAATTTCATTATTAAAGATTCATTCTTTTTGGGAGGCAATATTGCTTTTTTCTTTTTTTTTTAAAGAAGTGCAGGCAAGAATGAAGGTAAGCAGAGACAGGCAGGGAGAAAGAGAGAGGAGGAAGAAGCACTTTATTCTATTTAGTTGTTCATCTTGGTTGTTTCTATGGACCCCTAGATGCAAACCTGGGACCTTGGGATGTATGTGGCATGCACTTAATACTCCACCAGGGTGTGCCAGCAATATCTTTTAGTATCAACTTTTATCAAAATAAAGATACAGGCATGCCCTGGTGGCTCATGTGTTAAGCCTACACCTGGGATACAGTCCACATACAGCCCAAGTACCGCCGGGGCAAAAACTGAAAAATGAAGAACTAAATAAATAAAATGCTTCTTCCTCTCTCTTTCTTCCTGCTGGTTACCTGCCTATCTTCATTCCTGCCTGCCTGCCTTCCTTCCTTATAAAAAAAGAACAAAAACAAAGATATACTCAATTTTAAGATGCTATCTGTGTTCCATTAAGAAAGAAAAAATGCTAACTATAAAAAGATACCATCAAGAGGCATCTTAATTTTAGAGAAAATAATATGAAAAATATGTATCTCGATAAATGAAGCAATTAAGATCATAAATCTTGAAATCAAACACTTTTAGATGAGTAGTCTGAGTCTGGCATTGATAGATGGCTTGCCTTGGGGGAAGTTACTCAATTTCTCTGACCTCTACCTCTTCCTCTGTGAAACTAAAATATTAAGATACATCTCCCTGGTTAGCAAAACTTACTAAAATGAGGTATGAAAATTTGCTTAGTACAGAGCCCAGTTGTTAGCCCAAAATGAAATCACTTGTTGCTATTAAGAAATTGTCCTCTAAAAAGTAATACCCACTGGAAAGAATAGCATATTAAGTCTTCTCTGCTGTTGAGTCCTTACTTACAGGGCACTTGTGAGAATTTAGATAAAAAATATCTCCATAAGTTGAGGTATTTGATAAGATATTTCTTTGTGGGAGAGGAGATAAGAACAGAATTGGGAAACTGCTTGGGGGAAGGCAGGTCTGGGGCAGGGGAGAGGTGGCTCAAGGAGAGGAGATCAGAAGACACCAATTGTGTCTTCAGACATTTGCCCAGGGTCACTGCCATGTGATTTTATTCAAAGATCAAGAATATGCTCATACTCTTAAAAACAAATGTTAAGTGAAAGAAACCTGACACAAAAGGTCACATATTGCATGTTTCTGTTCATATTAAATGTCCAGAATTGGCAAATTCATAGAGACAGAAAGCAGATTTGTGGTGTCCAGTGGTCAAGGGGAAGCGGGGGAAGGGAGAGGGGTTGCTGATGTACTTCTGAAGTGATAAAATGTTCTAAAACAAGATTGTAATGAATGTTGCACAACTCTGTAAATATAATAAAATACTAAAACCCACTGAATTGTACATTTTACAATTCAAAATGGGTGAATTTTATTGTATGTGACACATACTTCATTAAAAATGTTAAAAAAAAAAAAAAAAAGAGGCACATCCTGTGGGCTCAGGTCCTAAACCAGCAGCTGGGGTGTAGACCATTTAAAGTCCAAGGACGTGAGTTTGTAACCTGTGGCAGATGTGGGGTAGGGGAGGACAACCAAAATAAATAAATTAAAAATGTGCTTCTTCCTCTTCCTTCCTCCTAAAAATTTTTCTTCCTCTTCTCCCTCTCTTCCTCTCTAAAAAAAAAACAAAACAAACAAAAAAAACAACCAGAGAATACATTCCTATGTCCTGCTCTTTTGAAATTGAGAACTAAAATTTTAAAGAACTTAAAGAATTAAGTTTTTAAAAAAATAGCAAACTGAACACACTTAGAAAAATGTATCAACTTTAATTATATTTGTCAATAAAACAAAGTTCAGTTCAGGTTTCATTTTCACCTACAACATATAAAAATGGTTTCAAATATAGTCCCCAATTTTGTGAGCCCCAGAAAGACCTAGTCACAAGGAAAATGATTGAGCTTTTATCATGAGTCAGCATGCATTGTGCAGGGGGAATAAAAAGAGCGCGTTATGCCCAGGAGCAATAAATATATTTTAACACTGGATGGCTTCAGGCACTGACTAATCAGAATGGGTGCCAGTCACAAGTCCCTTAGTTGTTGGAATTCAGAGGGGTCTGGCATTCTAGGAGGAAGGGCCAGGAAATGAAAGAGGAGGGAACAGGGAATGGGGCACTTGGAAGCGCCAGCAGGAGTGTTTTTTAGTAAGTGATCCAGAAGAACTCAGAATTTTAGTAAGTGGTTAGAATTGTTCCAGGGTATCTCTGTTCACATCATTTTTGTGTGCCCTCAGAACGCTCACCCGGCTCCAAATGTGCCCTTAACTATGACATTTAAAGATTATCTAGTCTACTGCTGACATATTACAGATGAACAAAACAAAGTTGAGGAAAGGTGACTGGTTTGCCCACCATGCATGAATAATCACAGTCAGAACAAAGACCAAGGTCTCCAAAACCTCAGCTGGGTCAGTTGAGGTAGGGAAAATGAAGGAAATATCCTTACACCAAATCAACTTACTCAGTCATCATTTTTTAAACATTTCCAAATCAGAATTGCAATTTATTTCTAGTTGAATGCATAGAAAAAAAAAAAAAAAATATATATATATATATATATATATATATATATGTATCCATCATTAGAGTAAAATATCTTGACCATGGA
Source organism: Solenodon paradoxus (assembly GCA_004363575.1). Lineage (NCBI taxonomy): Eukaryota > Metazoa > Chordata > Mammalia > Eulipotyphla > Solenodontidae > Solenodon > Solenodon paradoxus. The sequence continues at coordinate 1,266,001 of RJWH01000140.1, forward strand.
AAACAAAAAGTCAGTGGGTCCAGACTTCTGGGTGATTATTTTTAAATGATGTTAGATATACACATATTATCTCTCAACAGAATCTATGCATCATTGCCAAAGCAAAGTGAAGAGAATAAACTAAAAGCATTTAAAGTAAAATATTCTGGATCATAATTTGATTTTATAACTTTTGTCTTTCTATATTAGCAAGCAAAGACAAGATAAGAAATAAGAAAAGGTAGGCAAAAATGATCCTACTCACCTTAAGTTTTATTTCAAGATTTACCAATGCAATGATGCAGGAGAACTTCTGGATGCTTAGGTTTTTGTGTATATTGACAAAGAAATGAAAATATTCAATCATTCATTCATTCATGTTTTAATAGCAACTACTGATATTTGAATGACCTTTAACAATTTCAAAAATGTTTTCCTAAACATGTACTAGATTCACATAAATATGACTTCTTTAAGAGGAAGTATTTGCTATGTATGTGCATGTGTGCATATATATAAATATATATGACATTAAAAAACTATCTGTTCTCTTTGATTAGCAAAATTATGGATACTTTACTTCTTTGGTATTTTCCTTTGTCTCTGTTTTCCAAGTTTCTTGCATTGAACATACATTACTTTTATAATTTAAAAAGTTCTTCCATCTGTATTTTATTTACATTGAACCTTATAACAACCATATCATGAACAACATCTCCTTTTATAAGAGAGAATAGTGGGGTTCTGAAGAACTGAATGACTTGACAAGCAGCAAGCATTAGAGCTTAGGTTTTCATCTAGGCCATCTGATTCTTAATTTTAGGCTTTCCTCCACATTATGGTGGTCAATTCCTAGAACAGGCTTAGATGACAGCTCATTGTAGTACATCCAAGGCTTTCTTTATGTTATCCTTACAGTAGAGCACCATCTGCTCACTTGTACCTGTTAGTCATCCTGTAGAAGCCAATTTTCCAATTTAAATGGTAGCTGTTCACAGCAATTAAGCTCCCACAACAAATTCCTGCAGTTTTATTCAGTTGTGCAGCCATTTTCAAAGCAGCACACTACGTACTGCTCTCAAATCTTAAAAGCTTCCTGGATTCTCTCCTGGACTCTCATCTTTCTCTATACCCAATTTCTACTCCTATCAGTTTTTCAAGGTGTGTGTTTTTCTGTGACCTTTATCTTAAAAGCTATTTCTTGTTTCCTAATAGGCCCTGTTCCACTGTGAAAAAGCAAAGAGAATTGTGGGGAAGTCGAGCTAGGGAGCTAAATGTGACCACACACTCTGTTGGAAGCTCTGAAAATCTAACCCATTACTGTATTACCTCACAGATGAGCACAGAAGGCTGCTGCTGTTGATTTTCTAGGCATGGAAAGAGTTCTCAGTCAATTGAAAAATCTCTGCCTTAGGGTTACCGAATACTGTTTTCATCTTTGATTTCTCGTACACATTTTGCAGCAGCAGGTAAATGTTCTGAACAAGACATCTGTTCGTGTTGGAAAGATTTTGAGCAGAATGCTACAAGCATTTTGTGCGGTACAGAGGGAAGTTCTGTGTTAAACCAATGTCTCAAAATTTGTGCACTTTTGCCAGATGAAACACTACCTTTATAATTCAGAACTGAGCTATGCTTTTGGCCCAATGAAGATGTTTTCTAGTTGTTGTTTCTTTCTTTTTTTTTTTTTAAATGGAAAGGTACAGGTAGGAATGAAGACCGGCAGGCAGGCAGGAAGAGAAAGGCAGAAGAAGCACTCTACTTATTTATATTAAGTTGTTCGCATCGGTTGTTCCCTCGGCTCCGGTTCTTAAACCTGGATTCTTGGGATGTTAGTGGGCCATGTCTGGCAGCCTTATCCACCCAGCACCTGGGATGTATGTAGGACTGCCCCCAGGATGCACTAGACCACTAGATCACCAGAGTACACCCTTTGTTCTGGCTTTTTTTTGTTGTTTCTTTTTTTAAATAATACATATCTTGAATCAGAGGAGAGGATGCTGCTATTTAAGTAAGGAGATGCAAAAATGAGCCAGATTTTAACAGCCAGCCCTGTCCTGGGCTCACAGACAACTTGAAGTAGGTCTCAGTATTTCTACATTTCTCAACAAGAACAAATTAAACTCTCCCAAGACATTAAGAAGAAACATAGGTTTTATTGTAGAATTTAAGGAGAGATGCACAAAATGGTCATAGCAAGCACCACATGGAAAACTTTAGTAGAAACTCTTTTTAAACATCTATACCTCCCCACAAAGTTCCCCTCAGCTACTCTTTACCCTTTAACCTTGTTTACCCATGGACAAAGTCTTTGCTCATTCTGCCTCTCACTCTCCTTGGCCCTGTCCTCCCACGCTAACTCCTTCAAAAAAACAAAACAAAACAACAACATTTTTTTTTCTCATGCAGAACAATTTCATGAACTCTCTTGGTCAGTCATCCTCAAACCCATCCTTCTGTTTGGCAAACAAAGAATTTATTTTAGAATCAATTGGGCACTATAATTGCAAGTAATTTTTCTCTGTCACAAATAATTTTTCCCTTGTCCATTAGTGCTGGCTGTTGCTACTTATTAAAAAATGCAAATCAAAACTACAAGGAGGTATCACTTCACACCTCTAAGAATGGCCATCATCAAAAAGATGAGAAATAATATGGCAAGGCTGTGGAGAAAAGGCAACCTTTGTGCACTGTTGGTGGGAATGCAAATTGTTACAGCCACTATGCAAAACAGCATGGGTTTTGAATATTTAGAGCCACCTCCTCTACCATTCCATCAAGCTCTTTGGCAACTCAGAATTACATCCGCCCAAGGAGAGTCATTTCCTCACTTATACTAACCTGGCCCAACAACAGCTGGATTTATAGCCTCTCCTGGCTCAGTCCCATTCCCAGTCCTTTCTAAGCAGCCACAAAGATCTCTAAAATCTCTTAAGGAGAAAGTCCTGGCTGGCACTTTGGAGAAAAGAATGGAGGGTGTGCTTGAGTGCTGTAGTGAAAAAGACCTGGACTAAGATTCAGACTCTCGGAATAATCGACGCACAGCTCTCCTCTTGGATCCCTTGGGAATCAAATTTTTGCATAAAGTGCAATGAAACAGGAAATAAAAGGGAATTCATATTTGTGGACTGGTTCTCACAATGTCTCTCAAAAATAGAAGCGTAAACATTTTTCTTTATTTTATATTTGAGGAGTTCAGCAATCAGACATGAGCAGATTTCATTTTATACTATAAAATAGGACAGAACATATTTTAGTTCTCTCAGTTGCATTTCCCAGATGCATTATTTTTATATATACAGGACAGGCTGTGCATAGACCTACTTCAGCTACCCACTCAGTACCTGAAGTATATGGCTCAAGTTACCTCATTTCTTTCTAGCCTAATTCTTTTTGACTATAAAAGGAAGAAGGTAGGCAGATAATCCCCAGGTTTCCTTCCAGTTGTGGGGTGTATAGAAGGGTGAACATCTGCAAAGAACCTCTTACCTTGTGAGAAACACATCATTGCCATCATTCTGGGAAGAATCCCAAATTCAACATATTTACCAGCAATCAAGCTCCCTTGATGTTAAACCAAGAAGTACAGGTGAAAACAGAATAAAGAACAGAGGTAAAAGGAGCTGGGTGGAAGTAAATCTGAAGGAAATGTAAATGAGTTGACATGACTTTACAAAGACCTTTTTTTTTGTGTGGGGGGGGGTGCGTGTAGACTCCATTTATTCTATTTGTTTATTTCTAGTTATATTTATTATATTTTACGTAATCCTAAGATTACAGTGAAGAGTAGACCATGTACAACTCCTGCTTTTGGTATTTGGGTTTTCAGAGAAATCACATCAGAGAGAGTTTCAGCTACTTGTCCAGATATTTGTGGACAAGAATATTTCAGTCATTAGCTGTTTGGGTTTTAAACCTCTCCATATAGTCACAGAAACTGCACATTAATGTAGCAGCCCACTGAGAACTGAAGAGTAATGTTAAAGTGCTCTGTCTCCTGTTTATATCTGTACAGTTACACATGTGGTTTGTTCTAGAACTAATACAAAGAACATCTCAATATTTCAAGCATCAAATGACTTGAGAATATGGTCAATGACAGATTTTGAAGACATTTTTCAGACTCTGATCGCTGCAACTTTTATCACTATTTGTCACTCACCCATCCTTGAACCGCTCTCTTTGCTTGGCACCTGTGGCACCGTATCCTCTTCATTTTTCTTCTTTTTGTCCTCTACTTCTTGGTCACCTTTCTAAGCCACCTTTCTCTTCACAGCCCATTTGGTTCCCCTAAAGTTGTCATTCACGCTACTCTCAAGACATTGGCAACCATATCTACCCTGCTGAGTCCAGTACCTATACCTCTAGTTCACACTATATCCTAACCTGCAGACCCAAATATCCAAATGCTTACTCTACATCTACACATGGATGTCCCACAGTGATCTCCAATCCAGTATGTCCAGAATGAATCTCATCATCTTCCCTCTAAACCTGACCCTCTCCCCAAGTTCCCTGTCTCCATGAATCACTCCACTATCCATTCGGCTGCCTGAGCCAGAAAGCTACATCCTGTGATGGGATTCTAAGCCATCCAAAATCTGAGATACTTCAAAATGGATTTGCAACCTTTTGAAAGTTGCATCCCAGAGAATCCTTGAAACACCTTCTTCAATACCCAACACTACTCCCATCTATCATCAAACTCAGTTGAATCCAACTCTGCATTTTCTCTGAATCTGGTCATACCTCTTCATCAGCACTGCTCCCTTAACCTGGAGGCCCCTATCTCTCACATGGAGCACTTTAATAGCCTTCTCCTGTTTCCCATTCTGCTCCTCTTTATTCCATTCTTCACTCTACAACCAAAATGGGCTTTTAAAAAGAGAAATCTGATCATTTTGCCCTGTTGCTTAAAGCCCATATTCCTTACAATAGAGAAGCCTTATAAGGCTTTTCTAACTCTACACTCTGGATTTAATACTTTTTTCCCCCCAGTTCTTCAAGAAAGCTATTAGTTTCTCTCACCCACAGGCTTTTATATATACTAGTCTTATTTCCTAAACACTCCTATTTCCCTACTTTTACTCTTATAACATTCAGAAGATTTTCTTGGTCCCCTTTCTCACACACACATACCTGGCCATTACAATGCATGATAATTACTCAACTGCCTGTCTTTCCACTAGATTACACAGCCCGTGAGGACAAGTACCATGGCTATTTGTACAGTTATATCCCAGCACCTAGCACAGTGCCTGGCATATAGAAGTTCAGCTTATATTGTTAGTATAAATGAATAAAATATAAACATATCACAGATTTAAACTAGTAGTGATATCAGTATCCTAAGCCTACTTTATTTATATGCAGTGTGCGATAACTACTGAATGCCCAAAAAAGATTTTGTTTGTTTGTTTTGGAGTCTATAATTATTTTTGTTTTTAAAAATATTTCTATTATAGTAATTATTCTACACAGTAAAATAACCTCATATATATAGGTTCGCCGTTCCTTAGATATATGTCAACGCACAATGACCTCCACCAAATCACCAAGTGTTCTTAACCATTGCTCAGTGGGCTCCGCCGTCATTGCCCTGGCCCACCGCATTCCCAATTGGTAACCTCAGTCCTGTTGCAAGTGTCCAAGGGTTGGTGTTGTTTCATCTGTTCCTCTGTTTTGTCTGTTTACATTACACCTATGAGTGAGGTTATCTGGTATCTATCTTTCTTCTTTTAACTTATTTCACTTAGCGTAATGCCCTCTAGATCCATCCATGTTGATTCAATTGACAGGATTTTTATCTCTTCTAAGGGCTCTGTAGTATTCCACTGTATATTATACATCTTCTTTATCCAGTCATCTGATGTTGGGCACTAGGTAGTTTCCAGTTCTTAGCTATTGTGAATAGGGCTGCAATAAACATAGGGGTGCATAACATCTCTGCAGATGAGTGTTTTTGTATTTTGGTGGGTAAATACCCAGCAGGGGAATGGGGGAATCATATGGGATTGCCTTCTTAAAATTTTTGAGGGATCTCCAAACTGTTTTCCACAAGGGTTGAACCAGTTTGCACTCCCACCAACAGTGCAAAAGTGTTCCCTTTTCTCCTCATCCTTGCCAACATTTGTTGTTTCCAGACTCTTGGATAATATCATGTCTCAGGTGTAAGGTGATATCTCATTGTTGTTTTGATTTGCATTTCCCTGATAGTAAGTAGGAACATAATTTCATGTGCCTGTTGGCCATCTGTATGTCCTCTTTGGAAAAATATCTCTTTAATTCCTCTTCTCATTTTTTTTATTGGATTGCCTATTTTTCCATTATTGAGTTTTATGAGTTCTTTGTATATTTTAGATATACAGAAAAATAGTCCCAATTATTTTTCTTTTTATTTCCCTTAATGGTGGATTTGATTCCTCAAAGACCTCACCCCATCCCCAAGCCATAGTCTTGTATCCTGTGAATCTTGTTGAGATTTGTCTGTTTATTTGTTTTGTTTCATTATATTCCACATGAGTGAAAACATCTGGTACTTCTCTTTCTGGCTTATTTCACTTAACATAATCACCTCCAGGTCTAACCAGGTTGTTACAAAAACATGATTTCATCTTTTTTAACAGCTGTATAGAATTCCATATATATATGCATATAATTCAATGCTTTTTTATTCAGTCCTCTGTTGATAAGCATTTAGGTTATCTCCATGTCTTAGTTATTGTGTATTGTGCTGCTGTGAACACAGGGGCACTGATATTTTTTCTGATTAGAGTTCTTGTGTTCTCTGGGTATATGCCTAGAAGTGGTACTGTTGGATCAAATAATAGATTTATCTTTTTTTAATTTTTGAGCAATCTCCATACTATTTTCCAAAGAGGTTGCACTAATTTACATTTCCACCAACAGGAAAGTTCATTTTTTTCCCACATTTTCTCCAACACTTGTTTTTATATATATATATAATATATATATATATATAATCTTTATATATATATATATCTTATATATATATACTTTATATAATCTTTCTAATCTTTATATATATATATATATATACATATATATGTATATATATATATGCTATTCTCACTGATGTGAGGTGATACCTCATTGTAGCTCTTGTTAGTGCTGCTCTGATGGTGAGTGATGCAGAACATTTTTTAAATGTCTATAGACCATGTGTGTGTCTTCTTTAGAAAGGGATCTATTCAGCTCTTCTGCCCATTTTTTTAAGTGGGTTTTTTGCTTTTTTGTTGTTGAAGTAAATAAACTGTTTATATATTTTGGCAATTAAGCTCATGTTTGATGTATGTTGCCCAAATACTTTCTCACGTTCAGTGAGTTGCCTTTTTGTTTTAACGGTGGTTTCATTTGAAGTCAGAAACTTTAGTTTGGTATAATCCCAATTGCTTAGTTTTTAGTTTAGGATTTTTATCATTCAGAGATGTTTCTCATCAATGACATTTTTTGTCAAAAGGAATCAACTTACCAGACAAAATAACATTTAGAAAAGCACCTAAGGCATGCCCTAAGGAGTAGCAGTTACATCCTCTGCCTCCACCTGAGCACAGTCCATATACATTCCAAAAACCAGAGTTCTCATCCTGGGGCCAATAAAAATAAAAATAAAAAATGTTCCTTCTTCCTCTCTTCCTGCCTACCTGTCTACTTGCCTTCATTCCTGACTTCATTTTTTCTTAGAAAGGAAGGAAGGAAGAAAGGAAGAAAGAAAGGAAGGGAGAAAGGGAGGGAGGGAGGGAAGTGGGGCAGGGAGAAAGGAAAGGAAAAGATGAGAAAAGAAAAGAAAAGAAAAGAAAAAAGCACATGAAAAATACTTATCAATAGGAAATCACACAATGAAATATCTCCTGGGTAGATGAACCACAGCTTGAAGTAGTTGAGAAGAAAATCTGTTACACAATATACTACCATCAAATGGCTGGGAACATTTAATGCAGCAATGGAAGCTTTGGCCATAAAACCAACAAGTGATAATTTCCTCTAGAAACCTTGAGGTAAAATAGGAACACTTTCATGTTTAGGAATACTCTTTATTTTGAATGAAGGTAAACCATGAAGTATAAATATAATTCTTAGTATCTTAATGACTATGATGGAGGAGCAAAGATCAACTTCTATTAGGAAAAAATACAATAATAATAATAATTTTTTTTCATTGACATTGATTATAACAATAAGAAGGAATCGAGAAAAAGAATCCAGGTGATAATGGTCAAATATGGGAGGCAGGGTTATTGGAAATAGGCTGCCTATAACTTCGCTTATGTTCAGCACAATGTAAACTGTCAATAAACTGAACATGATTGTACTAGAAAATGTATTCTTTGCTGAGGCAAACAGGACATTTTCTTAATAGTATAGTAAAGAAACTGAGTACTTAAGAGATGTTTAGTTTGGATTGTAGCTCAAGAGATTATAATCTAGATTTAGTCTCAGAAATAGGCAAATAAATGAAGTGTTTTAGAGAATACGATGGGGGTACAAAAGCAGTGAGCTCAAGGAAAGCACAGGGAGAAAATCAAACCCAGCATGGGTTCTCAAGGGGGGCTGCTAGAAGAGGTAATACCTGGGTTGACACTTGAAGGATAAATAAGATAGAAAGGAGCAAAAGGGAAAAGGGTACTGGGGATAAAGATGTTCGAGATGAAGAAAGCAACATGTACAAAGAGCTCAAAGTGCTGCTTGTTTAGTGTCAGGTGTTCAAAACACAAAGTATATGTTGCAAGATATTTGTCTACTAAAATCATAGGCAGGACCAAGGCCAGGCAGGACTGAAAGTGTCAAGCTAAGTGTGAAGTTCAGTCCTTAGTTCAGGGAGACCCTAAGGGAAATAAGCAGAGAAGAAACATGATCAGATAAACAACTTGGAAAGAATTTATTAGCAGCAGTATGGTGTCAAAGTATAATTTTCAAGAAGTCAAAAACATGGGTCTCATATTAACATAGAATGGACACTGGTCATATATTTTACTTACTTTATTAAGTAATGAGGGAACGAGTACTTTAGTTAAGCTGTTTCCAAGGTACCTGAGGAATGAAGGTTTATATAAGTCATTAGAAGAAGCATCAAAATGAACATTTTTATTCTTTTAAATTAGAGATATATCCAGTTAGTGTTAGGGAAATAACATCTTGAGATTAACCCTTGCACTGGACAGAACTATTTCCATCTCTAATAAACAATAATCTATACGGTAACATAACTGTACAAAGCACATGCCCTTAATTTATAAATCTCAATAATAATAATAAACTAAAATATTTTTCCTCACTGAAAAATTTCTGAGTAAACATGTTAAATAATACTTCACTGTCATATTAAAAGAAATGACTGAAATGTCTTGGCCTTATCTCTAAGTACTATAGACATTTCCTTTATAGTAGAAGGAGGTAGGAAAAAGACAGAGGATTGGGGAAAAATAGTACAAGCCAATGTTATAATTCTAGAGAAAGATAGAAGATGGCAAGAATATGAACCAAGTCAATAGCAGCAGGATGATGAACTAGATAAAGGGGTGGATTTAACAAGTTTAAGAGAATTGAATGAATATGACTTGACTGTTGATGAAAGGTGGTTACTAATGGGAAAGAAAAGATCCAGGAATTATTCTCAGCCTGCAAAGTGGATTTCACATGTGGGCCTGTCTCACAAATCCAAGACAGAGATACAGGCAGGTGAGTTATTTGCAGTAGAGTGTAGCTGCATATTTAATGTATGCAAATCCAACTATAAGCCTTTGGAAAAGTAACAAAAATAGAGAAAATCAATAATCAAAATGATATGATGATTTTCCCATTATTCCTCTCATAAAGCATATGGTCTCAAAATGAACATGAGAAAAAGATACAGAACTCTTTTGTCCTCTTAACAGGTTCCAGGTTCCCTAGGCTGAACATTTCTCCTTGCTGAAATATTGATCTCATATTTAAAGATACTATGCCTTTCTTTTTAAAAAAACATTATGATGCCAAATCCAAGACAAGTACATATAACCTCATGCTCAGTTGGACTTCAATAATCTCTTCCAACACTGGAAGAAAAACTATGTGGACTTCCAGGAGATAGTGCCCTACTGTGTACAGGGTCTATTTAAAGAATTTCTAAGGGCAAATTATACTTTACACTTGACACTAGAAGCTTCCTATCCATCTATACCTCCCAAAAGTCCCTGTCTCAAAATGCGATGCTACTATAGGTAAAATCAAATATTTCATGTCACACATGCAAACTAGAAAAATCAAGGAAGATAAAGATTTTAGGATGCAACCCAAGAACACTGACATGTAAGGTTGGCCGAGAAGGCCCAAGTCCTCGAAATCCTAGGAGACCTGGCCAGTGAGGTAAGAGGAAGGACTATCAGAAGGCGATGAAAGTTGAAAGAGAAGTTTCAAGAAAGGGATGTTGTACAGCTTCACATAACTGCTAGGTAATATAAAGGCAGGAAAATGTCCATTAGATTTGACAATAAGAATCCATGAGCCTTAGTACCAGACATTGTAGAGAGGTAGCAGGGGCAGAAGCCATATTGTAGGAATTAAAGTGAGTAGAAAATAGGAAGAAACAGCAAGTATACTTTTTTCTTAAGAAAAATCACTATAAAGAGAAAGAGACAAAGTGAGTAATTTTAAAAGGGCCACCATATGCTCAGGCTGTGTCATGTTGCTCTTGGAGACCTTATTCACACTGTATTATTTATCATTAATAGAATGAAGAACACTCCTTACAGTGAAATGGAAGGAAAGGTTGGGAGAAGATAAAGACAATATGATGGTAATAAAAGTTAGGAATTTGTCAGGAAGTATGTGTGTGGAATAGGAGACAAATTCATTTACTGTGAGTAATAGTAGTGGGGAGAATTACGTTTAGCCCAAAGATAGGGAAATGAGCTTGAAGTGTGGAAAAGCAACTGAAGATAATGAGAGGAGGGCAGAAGACTTGGCACCAGCAAGATTCTAGTGGTACTGAGGATCAGATAAAGGACACCATGACTGTAGTGAAAACAGCCCTTGACAAAGCTTGGGAGAAAAACCCTAGAAATAGCTTCCACAAGAAAATGATGGAAAATTTCCACTTAAGCCTTTTTATCTTGCTTTTTTAAAAAATAAATGAATAGAGTTTGTAATCTACTGTAGAGGCAGAATCGTATAGGAAAAAAATTACAATCATTCATTATGTCCATAAACAGACTATTTAAGAGTCAACTATAAAAGTACAAGAAGTAATATTACATAACTGACTTTTTAAAATCTTCATGCTCTCACTTTAAATTAGGAGTTTTAATTTTAAAAGGAAAACCATTAAAGTAAGTGAAAATATATATGGTTCCTAAATAATGGAGATGTTTTAGAACAGGATACTCCCAGACTTCATTATTCTAAATTGAATAAGTTTTTACTTTTCATAGAAAATTTTGCTTTTAAAGGGGATTATGGCATTGTTATAGTTTAGCATACAACATCTTGATATTATATGTGTAAAATACAATGGATACATATTTTACACACACAAACACACACACACACACACACACACACACATATAACATCTGGGATTGGTATTAGGTGCCAGGAATGGTGTCAGATTCCTCGAGTTCAGTGGTTCTAATGAATTCAGAATCCATATTATACATAACCAATACGACGTGCTTTGACAAACCAAGTTATAAATACAGTTGTCTTGCCCCAAACCTCTCTCAACTTTCTTCTGGTTATGCATCCACTTATTATTCAGATTATATTCTTCCCTTCTAATCTCTTCAATTGTGCATTTTGTCCCTTCTTTGCTAGTTTCATGTCTGTTTGCAAGTTTGTTACTTTAAAATTTATTTTTATTAAATATTGTGAAGATGTAGAACAGAACTTCTAAAATCTAGGTAAGGAATGAAGCATAATGTAAAAATATCCAAGTTCCCAGATTACCCCTACGGTGTGTGGAGCCACAATCAAAAATTTTTTTTTGGCCAGGTCCTTATCTATATATACAATGATTTAAAAATCGCAACTTAATATATTATATGCAGGTATTGATTAATGATGGTGCGCATCTTACAATGTTATGAAACAGTTACGCCTTTCTGGCTCAGGCAGCTGAGACCCTGGTGTGTGGACCCCATATAACCCAAGGACCTGGTTTCAAGACCCAGGGCCGGGTGAAAAATTAAAACGAACCACTAAATAAAGATGTTTCTTCCTCCTCCTCTTCCTCTCTTCCTTAAATATTTCTTCCTCTTCTCCCTTCCTTCGTCTCAAAAATGTCAAGACAAAAATGTTATGATGAAATGTTTCATCAATAAAAATTTTAAAGCATGACTAAAAAACAAATAAATCAGTACTAATCTGAAAAACAATTGCATTAAAAAAATATATGGGACCTTGTGAAGAATAGTGCTTTCTTGATGAAGATGTAAAATAACTGAGAGAAAACACAGAGTATTTATTGTCCAATCAGTGCAAGTGAAGATTCTTCATCAAGTTCAGGCACCTGCTCCTGCACAGATCCAAGAAACATTTCTTCACATTCTTATTGTCAAGTGAGTTGTTCCTGGCTAATTTCGTATGTCCCACAGCAGAAAAACGTAGCAATACTGTTATTACTCACAATACTATGTCCTTGGAAGCCTGCTCGTATGTAAACACTATCAATTTCTTACTTCTGCAGTTCCCTAATACCATTTACTGTATTTAATGCCAGTTATATCATTACTGGTGAGGCCGCATCGTCTGTCATGCCACCTGTGAATGCTGGCTGCCAACCACTCTCTCAAAACTTGTTTCTGTGCTGTTGATGATGACCACAAATACAAGTCCAGAGTATGTAGACAAATGTGGAATAGGAATTACTTTTCTAGTCATGTTAAATTTACTGATAGGAATTTTATAGGAAAAGCACCTTCTTTTTTAAATTGTTAATGTAACATTGCAGTGTAGCATTATGAAAGTTATGGTGTACATCAATATAAATAAACATCTGTATATATTACACTAAGTTCATCATTAAGTTCAGTTCTTCCTTTACCATATAATTGACCCCTTTTACCTGATTTACTCACCTCCTTCCCTTTGAAAAACACCTGATCTTATCTTCTGAAGTCATTAGGCCATAATCACTGCATTCCTAGAAGGCGGTCTCTTTCAAGAGAGAGCTTTCCTGACTTCTGAACACCAATACTGCCGCTGGCAGGGAGAATAAAAATGAGGGACCCAGGGCAAAGATCCATCTTATTAGCTGAAAGAAGTCAGTCCCTTGTGGCACAGGGTTTTATATACTCTTAACACCCTCATGGGCCATAGATGAGTAGTGCTTCTACTCTATTTGCACAATTAAAGATTATTACAATAAAAACATTTAATAAGGAAAACAAGCACACAGTACAATTATTAGGCCTTGGTGTTTACTTTGTAGAACAATCTTAAACTTATTTAAGTGCTTTACTTTTTTTGACTTTTTTTTTCTATTTCCTCTTGAAGAAGTTTTGGTAAGTTATAATTTTCTATGAATTTATCTATTTCTCTAATATTTCCAGTGTATAGCCTTAAAGTTCTTTATAAGTGTCCTTATCAACCAATTAATGTCTGCTTCAACTCTAGTTATGATCTCTCTTTTGTTCTAATATTTATATGTAAAAGATGTTTCAAAGAAAGAATTTTGGACTTCGCTAATCCTCTATGTTGCATTTTGTTTTCTACTTTACTCCATTCTTTATTATTTCATCAGTGTTTTTTCTGACTTCTCAGCACAACATCAGCCTTTCATCTTTTCTAATAAAAACACTTAAGGATATAATTTCTTACTAAATCTTACTTTATCTGCATTGAGTACATCTTGACTTAATGGTATTTTTATTGTCACACATTCTAAGTATTTTCTAATTTTCATCATAATTTCTTCTTTGCCTCACAAGTTATTTAGCAGAGGGTATTTTATTTTACACCAGCTTTTTCTCTTTATCCTTTGTTATTGATGTCTAACTTAATTTCACTATTGTGATAAACTGTGGTCCGCATGATTTTAATCTTCTGAAAATTACTGAGATTTGCTTTATAACTCAGTATGTGGCCAGTTTTCAAAAATACTCCATGTTGGTTGTAAAGAATGTGTATTCTGTAGTTGTTAGGTGTATTGTTCTACACATTTATTCAATTAGAGTCAGCTTATTAATTGTGTTGTTCTAATCTTCTATCTCCCTACTGATTTTGTCAGCTTGATCCAAGTACTTAAGTGTTTAGAGAAGTCTTACATCTTCCTGGAGAACAGAACCTTTTATCCTTATGAAATGATTCTTTCTAGAGCTTTATGTCTTAAGGTTTGTTTTGTCTGATACCAATACAGCAATACCAACTTTCTTTTGGTTAGTGTCTGCATAGTATAATTTTTTTTCACAATCTTATTTTAAGTTTTGTTTTTTTTGTTTGGATTCTTATGTTTTATATGTGACCTAAATAAACAGAAGACTGCTGAATTATTTGAAGCAGAATACACACACACACTCATCCCATCTATATATATATATATATATATATATATATATATATATATTTGCCTTAAACTAGGCATTTAGTTTATATTTATTTACTTAATTCCTGATGCATTTATTTCTATTATCTTATTTTGTGCTTTTTCTGTGGCTTGAAGCTTTAATATTTTTTCTTTTCTGTTTTCATCTACATTCATACTGATTATTTTTCTCACTACTTTTCTTCTTTTTTAGTTAAGAAAGTATATACTCTTTTGGTGGTTACAAAGAAATTTTAACTTGAAGACTTAATCTTTACACCACGTTCCCAAACAATAAAAAGGGCAGGAGAATACTTTCATTAATCCCCTCCCAACTGGGTTATGCATTTCATTTCTAAATAGTTTTATTAAGTTATTAAAGGCTTCTTAATGTTCTGCTTAGTCAATATCTATTTACAATTAACTACATATGTACTATTTTCCTTACTCCTTATATATCTATCTCTGACTTTCAATCTGTGTTTACTTTCTTCCTACCGACAGAGTAGTCTTGAGGAATTTCCTTTAATAAGGGTCTATTGGTGGCAAACTTCGTTTGCTTGTTTGAAGACAAGATTGATTTTCTGTTGTTCTTGAAATATAACAAGCAAATTTAGGTTGATAGCAATTTTCTTTCAGCACACTGATGATTTTAAACTTTTTCTGACTTGCTTAGTTGTTAAGAGATCTAATTGTTGTCCTGTTGAGAGTAATCTGTCTTTTCTTTCTCTGGTTGCTTTAAATTTTTTTCTCATTGTTCTCAGTATTCTGCTGTCCTATCAGAATTAATTTAAGTGTAAAGTTGCTTTTATTTATCCTTATTACTAGATTTTTTAAAATCTGTGACTTGCCATTTTTTGAAAATTCTCAGTCAATATGATTTAATTTACTTCTACCTCTTCCTTTCTCTCCTGTCCACCTGGAATTCTGATTATATTGATATATTTAGTATAATAATTCATGATTTAAAACTTCTCTTTTATATTTCCCATTTCTTTGGGCTACATTATATAAAATATTTGAATCTTTCTTAATCCATTTTCCATCTGTGGTTATTCTGCTATTAAATCCATCCATCGTATTTTTATTTCAAATATGTTTAAAACTCCTAGTAGTTCTTTTGAATCTTCTTCAAATCTGCTGGGTCATGTTTTATATATATTTTTCAATCCCTTGTCACAGTGCATTCACAGAACAGGAAAAAGATCAGCAAAGCCAAAACACAGACAATGGGTTAGGGAATATGAAAATGGTGTATGAGCAGGAATAAGATCATGCAGAGCCTGGAAGCCCATATTCAGAAATTGAGTCTGTGTTCTAAGAACAAAGGAAAAGCACTGAAGAGTATTAAGCATGCAAGTGACATGATCTGATGAATGTTTTAAAAGATCATTCTAGTTGCAGCAAAAGTAACAAATGAAAATAGGGCAAGAATATCAATTAGGAGGTTGTTGCATAAAATCAAGGGAAAGCTCACAAATAGCTAAGCTAAGGTGGTAACAGTGTGGATGAACAAAATTACATGGATTTGGAATATATAGGACAATGTGAAGAAGAGAAAGTCAAAGATCCTGCTCCAATGACTCATCTGGGCAGCCAAAACAATGATGGAGCTAGTTCTTGAGAAAGGGGTACAGAAGGAGCATCAGTCACTAGCAGATGGGTTCGGGTTTAGAATGTTATATAGCGATGCTTTGTGTTATGTGTTCACCTCTGACTTCCATGCAGCTGTGCAGATCAGGCCCCTGCACACTGACAGTAGCTCCCCTCTGCTTTTCTGCCTCATGGTCTTCTCTAGGGTTGGGGATATTACTCAACCTGGCAAAGATACAGTCTAGAAGTGGGTGCTGGGAGCTGGTAGATAACGCCTCAGCCTCCCTCCCTTCACAGACAGCTCTGCGTCACAGGTGGAGATTCCCAGTCTATGCCCACAGTGCTCAGGAATGCTTGCCAGCTCAGGAATGTGTCCTTCGTTGACTCTCCCACCTTTTCAGTTTTACTACTCCTACTCCTTTACTCATATTTCCTGGAATAAACTTCCCAAATAAACTTCATGCATCTAAACCTTTGTCTTAGGTTCTACCTGAGGGAGGGAGG
>RJWH01000140.1:1282694-1330172 GCA_004363575.1 Solenodon paradoxus
AGAGAGAGAGAGAGAGAGAGAGAGAGAGAGAGAGAGAGAGAGAGAGAGAGAGAGAGAGAGAGAGAGAGAGAGAGAGATCTCTAAGAAAGAAGAGAGAAAAACCAGGAGAATTTGCAGATATGGAAGTCCAGGGGAGAGGAAAACTCAAGAAAGGGGAAGTGGGTACTAGTGTCAAGTGCTACTGAGAAGTCGCAAAAGGTATAGAGAAGCAGCCACTAACTAGATTTATCAACTAGAGGTTATATGTGACTTGATGAAAAAACAATGCTAAAAGCATGATGAAGCTGAAACTAGGTTACAAAGCTGAATGTTTGTTGTAAAAGGAGAATGAGAAGAAAGTCGAGAACTTTTGGGAACTTTGGTTTTAATTGGGAAGAGAAAGAATAAGAGCTAACTGGTGAAATGGTATGTGTATGCGTAAGTGCATGTGTACATGTGTCTCTACATGGGAAGATTTCAATCTGTTCAGTTTAGGCTCATAAAAAGGGCAGACAGAGAAAGAAGCTGAAAGCAGGGAAGAATGAAGAACAGTAAAGATAATGAGTTTCTGAAGAAGGCTTGAAAGGATGAATTACAGGCAGATAGATTAGATTCAGTCTGAAGGAAGGACTTATTTTCCTTGAAAAAATGAAATTACTACTTGCCTATTTCAAAGATTATTCAAGATAATTTCAAAACATACTTCTTTATGTATACAAAGTATACTTCTTTAGTACTAAATTGTCTGTATCCTGATACATTTTAACTGAATTTAAATATTGATAATACAGGCACCTCCTGCTTTTCAAGAGTTTTTCTTACCTCACTTTTCTTTGACAGAAGACCTACAACAGTACCTGTTTTAGCTAACTGAAAGAAATCTGAAGAGGCGTTTTCTACTTTATGATAAAAGGTGACAAGCAAGCCGTCATGATATTAAGGCTGGAGTCCTTCAGACATTACATGGGTATTTACTTGAGGGTCTTTGAAAACACATGTTTCTCAGATACAGAAGAGAAAGGGAAGTAGCATTAAATTTCAGTCCAGCAGTTCAACATTACATGACCTCATCTGTCTTTTTTAAGAGAAATCAGCAATTCATTTACTGCTTTGTGGTCTGATCTTCATTTTGAAACTGGGATTAATGTAATAAGTATTTGTGATATTCTTAGATATTAGTCATAAGTTAAGCTTCCATAAGAAACTTTTATTAACTACAAGGTTATAAACAAAGATAGCATCTGTAAAGACCCATTTCATACTATAAAATATAAAAATCAATACTGAAGACAAATTATATGCTTTCACGATGACTTTCTACTTTTTTAAAGAAAAAAAATCAGTTTTAAATGATCCTCTTCAAGACTGCTTCTTTACCAATGGCTAAGGCTTCTTAAAAGAACAGGCCAAAGAAGTTTTAACTCAAGATATTTTATTTTTCTGATAAATTTCCTTAAAGTAAGTAAATGCTTCAGTGTTCTACAGACTGTCAAACTGTGATCAAAATTAAGGCCATCCAGCTAAAAACTATCAGTGCAGATTCAGTGGGTAGAAATTTCTTGAATGTTAAAGTTTTCCTTAGTGCTATGTTTACTTCCTTTCCTGCTACTCCTATTCCTGCTCATTCTATTCCCATCTCTGCTCCCAATTTTATCATCAATAAATACCCTTAGCACATAGTAGCCTCATCTTTAGGGGATTTTGTGGGCAAATTATCTGATGTTATTCTACTGACTACAGCTTCTTCCCTGAAGAGTTAATGTATTGCCAATTATATTACAAAAGTGACCCAATAAACTTTGTGTTTAAAAAAACTTCTTTTGATGTTTTGGAGAACTCTTCAGTA
The DNA here is from genome assembly GCA_004363575.1 of Solenodon paradoxus. Lineage (NCBI taxonomy): Eukaryota > Metazoa > Chordata > Mammalia > Eulipotyphla > Solenodontidae > Solenodon > Solenodon paradoxus. Next base: position 1,284,520 of record RJWH01000140.1, read on the forward strand.
TTAATGGACAATAGCTTCATGAGAGCATTGCCTAATCTAGATGCATACAAATTTGCTTCATCCATACCTGAGTCCATAAAAGCAATTATTCCCAATGCCAATCAACAAAAGAGCAGCTTTAGTTTTTCTGTCACATATGACAAGTGTCATAGGCAGTCGCAATAGCAAGATTTGGCCAATGTTGGGAGAGTCATATTTACAATAATAAAGGTCAAAAAAGCCCAGGTTTTAAGTGAAGCTATTGTATGTCAGGAACCATCTGTACCCTTCTAACAGTGTTTATTGTGAGGATTAAGAACATAAAGTGTTCTTAAAAATGCAAAACCTTATAAAAATGGGAGGAATTATAGTAACCCAAAGCTGTGTATAACATATATACCAAAAAAACCCCAAAACCACCCCACATACAAACCAAACTGCACTGTGTGGCTCATACAGATCTGTTAAGTTAGAATTTGAAGCATTTATTTCCCCCAAAGCACAGGCCTCTTTGTTTAAGTTAAAGAAGCATTTTGGTCATCACAGAATATTACCAAGTGAACAACCTGCCCAGGACTAGGAGAGGAGCCATTCTTCCTCTGGCTTCTCCTTACCACTTTCCATCCCAGTCCATCTCCCATTGTCTGTCTCCTTGGCCTTTTACAAGGCTCACGGTCTGCCACTGGGGATACTCACCTTGGAGTTTTCAGGCTTGAAAAATTCTGACAGACACCTATGAAAGCATGAAATAGCAATGTACCATTCAAATCTGAACCAGTCTTCTATCTCAGTGACAGACTGCTAAATAAAAGAAGTTTGCCCCTCCCAAAGCTTTTAAAGGATCAGTGTTCCTTTTCTTAAGTACAAAAGAAAGAAAATCCCCACTAACTTGTTAAAAACAAAGCAATTTGAAATTCTAGTCACATTCTGAAAAAAGCCAAAAGATCATTTTTCGACAGGAACCCCTTATTAAGGCCTTGTGTGACATTCAGGAAGGCTTCAGGCCTCAGAAATTCAATCTGGGTTTTGCTGTCCCATCTACTCCTATATTGCTTCAACTGCCAAACTGGACAGAGAAAAGCCTCAAAGCCATTGTCATGTCATTTTTTCCTCTTAAGTTTCCAAAGAGTAACACAAGGATGGAGATGTTGGATACCTTCATATGTGCTAATTTGATGAAGTTTATTAAGTCTCAGCCACACCTACATAGGCTGTGCCCTTCTCTTAGTGGCCCATGATTTACTTCTAGTGTATCTTACCTGACAAGAGCAATAGCTACAGTTAATGCCATGGGAATTTTAACTGGAATAAACATGATTAGCCACCCTCAGAATTACCCGTGAAAGCCATAAATAAGGAAAAACCGAAGAGTTATATAAAATAAGTGTCCCGAGTCCTACTATGACTCATTTCCTTGCTTATTTCTTTTGTGAGTTACTTATGAGACAGTTGATACACACTTGAGCCTCCATCAAAGACTATATGGAAAAAATGGATGCTTGAACCTGATTTTCATGTGATGCTTCATAGTTTACAGAGCACCTTTGTGCTCATGAGGTCTTTTCATTCGTACAGTAACAACTGATGGGTAGGTATTACTGTAGATGAAAAAAATGAGTCTCAGAAGTAAAGTGACACAGCTATGAAGTAGTGATACTCACAACCAGACTCTCTGACTCTTTCTACCACCCATGTTTCCTTAGGTAGATGAATACAAAGAAAATAAGACATAGGAGCGACAACATGAGGAATATTCAGCTATGATGAAGACAGAAAGATAAAATGAGAGAATTAGAAAAAACACATGAAATGCAATCCTGATTTTTCTATACATATATCACTGCTTATAAGTTAAAAATTATAATCTTTAGGGCCTACTATTTTTCTTGTAACAGATCTGTGTCAACAAATTGAAAATGTTAACTAATAGGTGTCTTTATTGGTTCATTTGTGGTGGTTTTAACACCAAAGCTGCTCATAGGATGTCTTTTCACACATATAATTATTATTTACTGATGGCAAAGCTCTGTGGATGTGACCAAAGTGTCAGTGACATAAAGAAAAGCCTGTTTAAACGATCCGCAAAGCAGGGTCACAGCTGTAACTCTGCCCTGGTAGAGCCTGTCAAGTAAATAGCATGATCTTTTCAAACACAGCAATATTATTTTCTTCCTGGCATTTGTAATTTGTTAAAATTCTCAGTGTGCATGCCTTTCTTCCTAATAACAATGGCAAATGGCCAATATCTCTTCTACACAGATTACTTCTACATATATTTGATCTAGTTTCTATATTTGTTTACATGTATTTCTAGCTACCTATTTATCTTTCTGAATGTACCTGTTTCAAATTTTAAACAGCATTCTGTAACGAGTATGATATAACCTATAACTCAGTGATGTAACTGAAATATGACAAATAAAATAATTTTGTTTGAAATTCTATAAAAGTAGCTCATGATCAACTACCAGATTTGACTTAGAAAAATGAAAATAAAAACTTCAACACCATGATGTTTCCAAATTGTGATATTTGGTTTTGTAAGACATGCTACATCTGATATTTATAGGCTTAGTTTTATTGCCAGAGCCCCAAGAGCATCTGTCTGGGATCCTAGTCATTGTCTACCAACTTATTTGTACCTTGCTAGATATGTGAATATTCGACAATTTTCTAATTTAGAAATGATGGGTGAATTTTCAGTAACCTTATTTTATTTATAACTTAAAAATTGGATATTGAAACTTGAATTTTGATAACCAACAATACTGATGACAAATTAAAGTTTAACATAAATCCTTTTAGATCTGAATTTTCTCCCCATACAATAACACAATTTCAGGTTTTAAAGAAATCTTGAAGACTACTGAAGTCAACCACTCTCTTCAGATAATTCAGTGTCTTGATTAAGAGGTGGGACTCTGGAGACAGACTGCTGAGGCCTGATCTTGGACTTTCATATTTACTCTCTATGTGATACTAGGCAAATCTTTTAGTCTCTCTAAGCTTCTGCTTCATTTATTAATTGGGAATAAAGTATAACACTCCTCACTGGATTGTCATAATTAGATAAGGCAGCACATGTCTTAGACATACATACAGCAGGTGTTCAAGAAATGTGAGTGCTTTAGTTTCTACAGCATTAGGGGACCCTATAGCATTCCCACCCAAGGTCACTAAGCTTTTGGTTTAACACCTCCAGTGACAAGGAATTTTCTACCTCCTAAGGCATTCCTATCATACTTTCAATCACTCTGGCTCTTAGATTTTCTGCCAGGTTTAAATTTCTCCTTCTTCCCTATTAGTGACCATGATCACACTTTCTTGGGCCTTTCAGGAAAATAAAACTAATTTCTGCTTCATATAACAATCTTTCCTTTAAGTGGCTTAAGATGGCTAATTTGGCTCTTTTTTCCTCCTGCAACTCTTTTCTCTGGGTGAAACATTCCTAAAATTGTCCTCATATGCCATGTTTTCAAAGTCTCCTTGTAACCACCCTACAAATCTTTCCGGGTTTCTGTCCACACAACATTCTTATAACATGATACACGTAACTAATAAAATGGCTCTCTACCAGGAAGAGCTAAGAGGTTAAAAACACATGAAATTCTGGTTTGAATAATGGCAGTTTTATATCTTCATTTCCAATCTTTATACTTGTTATTTCTTTTTTTCTTTTCTCATCTTATTCAGTACTAAGCAAAATGGAGAGGAGGGGCAATAATAGGTATCCTTGTCTTCTTGATTTTAAAAGGAATGCTTCTATCAGCAAGTCCTACCAAGTCAAGCAATTTTCAGTGAAACTTGTGTTAGGCCTATCGGAAGCAGAGATGTTCCACAAGAAGCATTTGGAGAGATGTGTAATGCCTGTGGTGCTTGTATCAGACAAACTCAAAGGAAAAAAATGAAAGTTGTACTTTCTATATCTTGTTTCACTATGAAAATTGTCTACCTTAATCTTGAGGATGAGGAAGTATTTTTGATTACACAGATAATTGCTTAAATATCAGACAATAAAATAAAAAATTTCTATATTGAACTAGCTCTGAAGCTTGATTGCTTTGACAGAGTTGTAGAAGTAAAGTTTTTCTGGTTCTGTGCCCTAAATTCTAACAAAAACCCCAAGATCTCAATGGATCCAAAGCAAACTGATGCAGGCAAACTCTATGTTCTCACATCCAGAGGTTAAGAGATTGGCAAGAGCTGACCTTTAGTCTTTATCTAGTAATACTACATGATAAGGAAAAGAGGGTGAAGTTAGAGGTCGGGGCAAGGATGGTAATGGAGGACTATTAGAAATTTGATGGTGGGCATGATGCATTATATATTTGATGAAGAGGAAACCTAAGTGCATCCCTATGGCTCAGGTGGCTAAAGTACAGACCCTATAAAGCCTATGGACCTAGGTTTGTGACTTGGAACTGGAAGTTTTAAAAAAAAAGTGAACCTGCACTTCTAAAACTTGTGTTGTAAATTAAAGTTACTTCAATTTAAAAAAAAAACAAACAAACCCTATAATAATAGAAGAATTCCTAAAAAATACTATACACAATACAGGTAAGGATATTTTTGAGGAGGATATGAAAGGCAAAAAGAAAATGATCAATAGATTTAACGTCTTAAAATTAAAAATTAGGCATGCCCTGATGGCCTAGTGGGTTAGTCAGTCTACTATGGCACAGTCCACATAGATCCCAAGGATCCAGATTAGAGGCCTGGGGCCAGGGGGAACAAACAAGATGAACAACTAAATAAATTAATAAAGTACTTCTTCCTCCTCAACTTGCAAGCCTGTCTACTCACCTTCATTTCTGCCTGTACTTTTTCTTTAAATTAAAAAATAAATCTTCTTTGGGTTGAAAAATAAAGCTCATAAACAAAATCAGAGGACAAAGTTGGAAGAAATATTTGCAAATGTATTTCAAAAAAGAGTTAAAGTACTTGATATGTAAAATAACACTCAAGAAACATTAAAATATACAGTCTAGCTGAAAAGTGAACAAAGGTATGATCACATTCAAAGCAAAAAATGCAAAATGGTCAATATACTTGTGAACAAACATTCAGCTTCATATAGCATTCAGAGAAAAGCAAAACAAAGCAAGACTCTAATTTGTGCTTATAAAATTGACAGAAATTTTGAAAATTATGATACCCAATGGGGCCAAGATTCTTATATATTGTTAGGAGTTTATTAGAAACAATAACATTTTTCAAAAAGCAATGCTATAGGAATAGTTATGGTAATCTTAAAAGACAAAAAAGTAAGGGGGTAGGGAAAGCATTCTAATTGCCTAAGTATAGTATATTGGTTAAAAAAATAATGGTGCAGTTATGGAATTGAGAATAATATTTAATGATTTGGAAAAAAAATCTATGATTTGTAAGCAAAAGCAAGTTTAGAAAACAGTATTACACCACTATTCTGAGAAATTGGTTAAATGACTTATGATATATTAAAACAATATTGCAAAATATTATGCAATGAATTAGAAATGTTTGATATCTAAGTGACAAAGAGTTTAGAAAATATTAAATTATTGGCATGATTATTATATTTTACGCCAAAAAGAATCATTTCCTCAATATCTGGCAATAAGTATCTATTGTTTTTATAATAAAAATGCTTTTAATATAATCTCATTTGAATTAGCCATTGTTCCTGATTGCAAAATCCTGCTAAATAATGTGTTTTCCCTCAGTGAATTTGATAAGCATGCCTTCAATGAAGGTGGTGATTAAAATGCTGAATAGGTCCAAGGGAGAACTTTATATTAAAAACAAAAGCAAAAGCAAAAATAAGAACAAAAAAGCAATCTCCCTCCTGGTCTGAAGCAATTCATTAATTAGTATCCTTTGAGGAGACTCATTCAATAAATTTCTAATTCACTGATTTATACTCAACATTTAGAGAATATTTTTCAATCTTGTTCTTAAGATATTATATGTCTTAATGAAATATTCTGCAGAAGCTCATAGGCACATGCAGCCATATTTCCCTGATAGATTAGTCTCTTGATTAAGGAAGATACACCAGGTCACCTTGAGAAACAAGGCTTCTTGTAAGATTGCACATCCGATACCTAGAACTAAACATATCCCAGGAACCAAAGCAGTTCTGGAGAAAATCTATTCTTTCCATCTCACTTCTATGGCCTGTAAGTATCTCACTCAAGAACTTGCTTCTGTTTTAGGATTTGTTTTCTTCTTTTCAGATTGACTGACCTGTCCCTCTTATATTGTCCTACTTCAAATCAGAGAGAGCTAAACCACTTATCCATCATTATGCAAACAGTCCAACTCAGTTTTCCTGAGTAAGAAGCTATAGGTGAGTCATTTTCACCTAGAAGGAAACACTGGGTGTAGTAGGCACTGTGACTGATATGGCTGGTACTACTATAATCCGTTAATTCTGGCAAAGAAGAAAGTGAGGTCAGAATGACATGGTAAGATAACAGCTTCTACACAGATATTTCAATATTTAAAATGCAAATAAATTAAAACATTGTATGAAAAGACAAAGATAATCAGATTTAATTTTTAACTATATATTACTTACAAGAGAGGCATCTTAAGAATATAATGAAGCTAAAGAAAAGAAAAAATATGGGAAAAATATACTTTAAAAATATACCAAAAACCCTAAAAGATGGAGTGTACTATAAAGCAAAAGCAGTTCTAGTGTTAAAAAAGACATTTTAGCATGTCCTGGTGGACTAATGGGTTAGTCCATTGCAGTGTAGTCCACATACATCTCAAGGTCCCCAGTTCAAGACCTGGGGCAGGGGTAAACAAACAAGATGAACAACTAAATAAAGTGCTTCTGCCTTCTCTCTCCTCCTGCCTGCCTACCTGCTAGCCTTTATGCCTGCCTCCACCTTTCCTTTAAAAAAAGAAAGATAGTTCATAATGATAAAAAGGTCAATTCACTAGGAAAGTATAGCAATCCCAAATTTAACAATTCCTAATAACAGTTTCAAAATATCATAAGTAATATTGACAGACATGAAATCATGTTATAAATAGTTATTTCAATTAAAATTACTTTCAATATTGACATAACTAAAAGGAGAAAGGGACAAATTCTCAGTCAGAAGATTTTTTATCTATTTTTCTTATTGTAATAATTATTCTGCACATTAAAATAACTTCCTGTGTATAGGTTCTCCATTTCTTAGATCTATTTCAACACACCATGCCCTCCACCAAATCATCAAGTGTTCTTCCCCATTGCCCAGTGGGCTCTTCCACCATTTGCCCCCGCCCACCCCATTCCCTTTTGGTAACCTCAGTTCTGCTGCAAATGTTTCAGGGCTGGTTATGTTTCATCTGTTCCTTTGTTTTGTCTATTCACATTCCACCTATGAGTGAGGTCATCAGGTATCTTATCTTTTTTCTTTTGACTTGCTTCACTTAGCATAATCTCCTCTAGATCCATCCATGTTGATGCAAATGACAGGGTTTCATCTCTTCTAAGGGCTGTGTAGTATTCCACTGTATATATGTACATAATTTTTATCCATTCATTTGATGTTGGACACTCAGGTAATTTCCGGTTCTTAGCTACTGTGAATAGGGCCACAATAAACATGGGGGTGCATACTTCTCTGCAGATGGGTGCTTTTGTATCTTTTGGGTGGATGCCCAGAAGCAGAATAACGGGATCATATGGGATTTCCATCTTCAGTTTTTTTGAGGAATCTCCAAACTATTCTCCATAGGGGTTGTACCAATTTGCACTCCCACCAACAGTGCAAAAGTGTTCCCTTTTCTCCACATCCTCGCCAACATTTGTTGTTTCCAGACTTTTGGATATAGCCAGTCTTTCCTTGGTGATTGATAGAATAAACAGACAAAAACTCAGAATATAAAAGATGATGAATAAAATGAATAAACATGACCTAACTAAACTTAAATAGCATGTTTTTACTGTCAAGTTCTCCAGAGAAATAGAACCAATAGGGTAGGTGGGTAGGTAGGTAGATAGGTAGATAGGCAGATAAATAGATAGATAGATAGCTTTCTCATAGGAATTAGCTCCTGCAAGGTTATGAAGGCAGACATGTCCCACAGTCTATCTGCAAGTTGAAGTACCGAAAAAGTCAGTGTATAATTCAGTCTGAGTCTGAAGGCTTGAAGGTCAAGGAAAGATGTACTTCCTACCTCAAGAACAGAGAGTGGTGAATTTGCTCTTTGTTAGTCTTTTTTTGTTCCAGTCTGACCCTGACAGATGAGGGCAGATCTTTTCTCTCAGTCTACTGAATCAAATACTACTCCCTTCCAGAAACACCATAACAGACACACCTAGAGTTTTTTAGTGTTTTACCTACTTTCTGGGCATCACTTAGGTCAGCCAACTAATAAAATTAAACATTACAACACTGTATCAAACAACTGAAGGAAATACATTCTTTTCAAATGTACCTGGACATTTATCAAAATTGGTCATATGCTGGGTCATAAAGCAAATCTCAACAAATATCAAAGGATTGGAATATACTATGTTCTCTAGTCATATGGAATTAAGCTAGAAATCAATCACAGAAAGATAAAAAGTCCTCTGGTGTTCAGAAATTTAAAAAAACATGCTTCAAAATAACCCATGGGCTGAGGAAAAATCTCATTGAAATTGAGAACATATTTTTAACAAAATAATAATAAAAATAGTACGTGTCAAAATGTTAGGATGTAACAAAAGTCAAACTTAAAGAAAAATGTATAATTTCTAATGTACATATTCAAAAATAAGAAAATCTGAAAATCCATGATCTACATATATATTGAAAAAATGGTATCTAAAACCCCCCAGAAATTAGAAATAAATAAATAATCAAGATTAGAACAGAAATTAAGAAACAGAAACCAAATATACAACAGAGAAAACCAACTTACCAAATAGTGGCTCTATGAATAGAAAATCTGAAAGTTGAAAATACAGCTTGAATTGAAATGTAATTTGATCATCATCAAACAAAAAGAGAACCTGTAAACCAGGAGAAGATATTTGTATTCCATGTTTCTGATAAGGGTTTAATATCCAAAATATATGAAGAACTCATAAAAACAACAACAAAGACTCAATCAAAAAATAGGTAGAAGAACTAGATAGACATTTCTCCGAAGACATACAGATGGCCAACAGTCATATGAAAAGAAGCTCTTCCTCAGTTGTTATCGGGGAAATGAAAATCAAAACAGTAATGAGATATGGCCTTATACCTGTGAGAATGACTAATATTCAAAAGTCTGGAAACAACATATGTTGGTAAGGATGCAGAGAAAAGGTAACACCTTTACACTTTAGGTCAGAGTTCAAAATGGTGCAACCCTTATGAAAAGCAGCATGGAGATTCCTCAAATAATTGAGAATAGAAATCTCATAATACCCCATCATTCTACTGCTGGGTATTTACCCAAAAGATGCGAAAACATTAATTCACAGAGACATATGTACTCTGGTGTTTACTACAGCATTATTTATGACAGCCAAGAATTGGAAACTACCCAAGTGCTCAAGTGCTTATTATCAGATGAATGGGTAAAGAAGACGTGCTATATGTGTACATATACATAAAATGGAATACTACACAGTCCTAAAAAGATGAAATTTACCACTTGTGGTAACATAGATGGCATTGAGAGTATTATGGTAAGTGAAAGTAGTCAGAAGAAAGAAGACAAATATGCTGAATGATCTCAAACACATGTGGATTATGAAAAACAAAGCAAAGGAATAGAACAGAAACCAACCCTTGGATATTAACAATAGAACTGAAGTTATCAGATTGGAACATGGAGTGGGGAACAAGTGGTGATGAGGTTCAATGGACAATGGTAAAGAAATTTTGGTAATTTGGTGGTAGGCTAGGTTACTGGCATGTATTTGAGGGATGGGGAACCTATACATAGGGGTTTATATTATTTTATAAATCGAAGTTACCTCAATAAATACTTTTTGAAAATGTAATTCAAAAATACAATTGCAAATCTCTGTCAACACTGACAAAGGAAAATTTAAAAAAGGTACAAATAACCAATACCAATAAGAAAAGGAAAGACATTTATATAAGAGCCTTTATAGGCTCTTATAAGAGCCTTATAATTGTTATATTAAAAGTATAACAATAAGAGGAATTATAAACAACTGTTTGTCTATGAAATAGGCATCTATATATATAAAATATAAATCTTCCTCAAACATTGTAGTTGAAAATATCAGAAGTCAAAAATGAACCACCAAACATTTTAACTTAGCCTTAACCTATCTTCAAGGTGCTCAGAATACTTACATTAGCCAACAGTTGGGCAAAATCATCAAACATAAAGCCTATGTTCTAATAAAGTGTTGAATATCTTTTGTCATTTGTTGACTACTGTACTAAAACTGAAAATCAGAACAGTTGTCTGGGTTCTCACCCTTAATAGCTGAAAGTACATTGGGTCTAAAGAATATGTGAAGCATTGAACTAAAATTAAATTGCAAGATGATGTGCATACTACAGCAACAAGGCCATCAATTTCTCTCTCTTTGGATAAGGTTCAAGAACAGCTAATAGAAAGTTGTTTACCTCATGATTATGCGGCTGACTGGGAGCTGGGATTCACTGCTCAGTATCATGAGAACATCCTAGCCCAGACAAAGATGAAAATTCTAAGCACAATTCCTTTTCAATGTGTTATTATTTTCACACCATCATCAAGTCAAGAAATCCTAAGTTGAACCATTATCAGTTGGGGACCACCTGTATACAACTTAACAGAGTGGAAAAAGGAAAAATAGAAAATATGTATATTTCTATATCTATAAACAAAACTTAAATTCATAATTTTAAACATTCCCACAAAGAAAATTCCAGGCATAGATGGCTTCTCTGGTAAATTCTTTCCAACACAATAGGAAAAACACCAATCTTACATAGTCTTAAACAGAGTACCAAAAAAAAGAGCGCTTGAGAGAGAAAGTGAATATTTCCAACCATTTTATGAGGTCAGTATAACCCTAATACCAAAAGTTGCCAAGAACATCACCAGAAACATCACCGGGTTAATCTCTCTCATAAACATCATTGTGAAAGTCCCAAATAAAATATTAGCAAACAAGTCCAATCAAACTCTATAGTAGCCCCCAAATGGAAAAAATCCAATGTCTACCACCATTTGTATGAATAAATTTCATGGTATATTCAACCAGCACATTATGCAGCAATGAAAATAAATGATAGTCATTTACTTCTAAATGCAATAACAAGGATGAATCTCACAAATCTAATAATGAGTGCAAGAAACAAACACAAAAGGTATATAAAGTAGAGCTGTATTTATATAAGAATAAAGTCAGGCAACATTAATTTACAGATAGAGAAATCAAGATAATAGTGACTTTAGGTGGGGGTTAATGATTGAGAGGGGACATGTTGGAAGTCTTCTATTTTCTGATCTTGGTGCTGGTTACACAGGTGAGTTCACTTTGTCAAAATTCATAGAATTCTACACTTAAAATTAGTGTACTTTCTGTAACATGCTACATTTCAAAAGAGAAAAATAAAACCATTCTTGTTTCTTACTGGCATAGATACCAATCTCACCAGTCTGTTATTCAGAATCAACAATCCCCCTCCCCAATAAAAATTAGGTTTCTGTGCAACTACTTCCTTGAAGACTCTGAATTCATTGAGATATATTTTCAAAATGGATCAATTTTTCCAAGAACCCCTCCCTACTAATTATGCTATGCTTCTGCCATTTTTCTTGCTGGGTATCAACTCTCTTAATTACACATTGGCTTTATTGCATTTGTCAAATCTTTAAAGTATTAGGGTCATCTCATTCTGGCAAGTAAAGTTTAGTTCCTTTCATTTTCATCTTAAGCTTCAAACTGAATTACAAATTACTTTTTTTTCTCTCTTCCCTCTGGAAAAGACAGACAAGTCTGCTGTTAGTAGATCAGAGTGTAAGAGGGAGGAGAAGTTTGAAGGTGAGAGTGCTCTACTCCTTATATCCTTCCCACTCCTTTCTGGGGCTTCCTTTTAGATTTAGGGCAAGACAAAGAATGGGGAAATAGATATCTTATATGGCTACCCCATGGGAAGAAAGCAATCACCTCTCTTTAGGTCGTTGCTGCTTCTCCAGTTAACCCTTTCGACTCTCTTGATACTAGAGGGGATCCAAGTAAGGCTTCCTTCTTGGAAGAGTCCTTGGGTGCCACCTTGTTGCACCCTGACCTCTTCCACCAAGGATCCAGCTAGTAGCCTCTCTTTGAAGTAGCAATGCAGACTCTGTGGTGTCCCTTCCCTCATCTAGGCCATCTCTCTGCTGTCACCTTTCCTTGTACTAGAACATCAAGTACTCTACAGGTCAAGGGGAATCAGAAGTCAGATAATCACCAGTCTCTAATCTACTAGAAAGGGAAGTTTCAGCATCTCTAAAATGTTTAAGCAATTCTCTAAGGAGTCTTCTAGACTTTGACTAAAAGGAATATCTCCATCTCCTTCCTGACATTGAGAATGGCGTGAAGGGAGGACATGTGATGTTTCTGTGAATATTCTACCTCACAAAAGGCTAACCGCGAATCTATTCACCCTTTCCTTATAAAGGGGCTTGTAGGGATGGAATGGTTTGTGGAATGTTCTGTGAACAGGCTGTTTCTCTGTACTGACATTTCTTAGTAGGCTGGCCTAACAATAGGTGGTCCCTGAATTTAGAATATGTGTACTTACCACCTTCTGTGCACAGCTTTGGACCTTGGCCAGGGCTGGGGAACATTGCTGTCGACATCCTATTATACTTGTTTTCAATCACCTGGAACTCCTGTTTATCTTCATAGTATGTGTTGGGGGAAAAAAGAAAAGAACAATTCTGTGCTAACTAGAAATACAGAGAGAACAGGAATAAGATAAGGAATAATTGCCATAGTTTTCTATTTTGCAAAGCAAATTTATACTAAAAAGGTGGAGTATTATATCATTCATCTATATTAGTAAATGTTAAATTTATCTGAACTCTCTACCTGCATGTATACCTTTTTGTTTTAATACTAAATCATCCTCTTAGATTTCTGTTCTTACAACTTTGATATGATTGGGGATCAAAATTTAACATGACTTAGATATGTACATCTGTAATAGTATATGACTAAATGTGAAGTATATACTATTCGCTGAAAGCACAGAACCACAATTAAAAACAAGCAAAAAGGCATAATGCATCAATATTACTAGAGGACAGCAATATTCTATTATAGTCATTAAATGATAAAGATTAATTTTATTCCAGAAAGAACATAATTTAAAGTTATACAATACAGTATTATTATATTACATTATTAATACAGTTAAAACCTTCACTACTGAAAATGTAACTTATTACCTATTCAATAAAATGGCTACTTGCTTGTTATTAGTATCACAATTCACTTGACAGACCTGAGATTTCCTTAAGGAAGTTTTGCTTTACTGATGCCCTCAGCTTGTCATTCTCATTTCCCGCATAGTTTCACACTTGGAGCATCCCTGTTTCTATCTGCACCCCACTATAACAGATGAGTAGTGTGGTAGGCTAACACAAAGAAATGGCATAGAACCCAAAAACTATAATATAAACAATATTTTGAAAAGAAAGAATTTTCTAATAAAAATGCTCAATGGGGTTTTCTTTGAAGACAAAATATTAAAGTCATCCTTGAAATATCACTTAATACATATGAAAAATTCCTTTCATGAGATTTGACTTTCTATGCAATTCATAGTCTAGTTCTTTCATATAAAGCTTTGAAAAGTGCCCTGAATAGAATATATTATACTAGGAGTTCAAAATGCTTCTGGTTATCCATCAAAACTTGAGGATTATAAGATTAAATTTCCGGTCATTTTGAGTTAGATTTTTAAAGTATGACTACAGATGTGGAACAATATCTGAAAATACTATGCCCAAATATAAGATGTATCTTTTAAATTTATCTGAATCTTCAGAATATCTCACTGTTCATCTTAAGACCTTAAGTTAAAAACATGCTCACTTAAAATATTTCTAAACTACTAGCACCAAGTAGAAAGAGTTTAAATCTTCATTAAATCAAGGAGTAATTTAAATAACTCCCTAAATTAGTTTCTTATCATATGGGATGACAATATATAATTAGAAGACAACTTTGCCTCTTGTCAAGGAGAAACCATTGTACTTGTCTCAAAATTTTGTAAAACTATTTAGGAAAATAAACCATAGATGTAATTAAGCCTCAATGAAAAACATTAAACACTTATTAAAGAAGCAATGATAACTTTGACCACCAACTTGGTATAAGAAGTAAACAGTTAAGTTTTATAAAATTATGTATTCATCTTGTTGGGAATGATTCCCATATTTTCAGGACAAAGACTCCATACTCTCTGCAGAATCTGGGTGATAGATCTAGAATATGGGAAACCCAAATTATACTTATCTCCTGTTCAATGAAAATGAATTCTGCTCTGTACTTCAGTGCTTCACTACATATTTATCTATAAAAATAGCAAGCATCAACTAACAAAATAATATTTTGAGAGTTTTTTGAGCCCTTTAGATCATTTGTAACAGCAATAATATTCTTTCCACATCACATTTTTCCCTCTCAAAACTATCTTCTCTGAAATATATTGCATCATCCTTGCCTCTTTCTCTCTCAACTTATTTTTAAGAAGATTTTTTCAAACTATGTAATGCATGCTTATTATAGAAAATATGAATAATAAAAGTAAAAGAAAAAATACCCATGATTCTATCATTTTTTTCCTCTGGGATTTCTGATGAAATAATTAGTCTGAATCTAGCGTATCACATCTTTTTCAACAGGAGGAAAAAAATCTTTAAAAACATTCACTCAGGCTTTTGATACATTTTGTTAACAAAGTAAAGTTTGTTTATTTTTTATGATTCCTCACATCTACTATCGTTACTAGTATTAGCTGTAATAATAGTATTAGCTGTACTAGCAGGTACAGTCAAATTCAAACCATTAAATGTTGGCATGATTTCACTCTACCGTAGGTGTTTCTTCTTCATAAGCATCTTGATAGATGTGTAAATGATAGTTATCATTTATATATATCCTCATTTAAAGATATAACCTTCACATCAACCACAAATAATCATTATTCTCACTTTACAAAACAAGATCTGAAATCAGTGGCAGAGCTCTGAGGTGGTAAAGCAAGAATTGCAGTCTCGCTGCTTCCACTACAGCACAACAGCTCACCCTGAACATGATAATCTGCTCAACTAGACTCTGGGTCAGGACACTTCACATGTTCCTCCATCACTTTTGAAAATTTATATCAGTACTGTTGGCATATATGTATGTGTGTGTATATATATATATATATATATATACATCAGTATATGAAATTTTATTTTTATGCTTATTTCCCCAAAATAAAGCCTTAACATTTGCATTACTGTACTAAAAGTTGGGTTATATTTAAGGCAATTTATATATATTGTTGATTGCTTTCCTCAGTGAGAGTGCTCAAATTAAAATTCAATCTGCAGAGTATGAGGCTTTCTGCTTCAAGTTTCCCTTGTAAAAGAAAACCAAAAACTCAGTTAATAGATGAAAACTGATTCTTTGTGGCTCACTTTTATTTGTTTTAATTAAAAATTCACTGTGTTTTAATATATCAATTCTCCATTCTATAGTGGGAACCTGATATAAGGGCTGAGTCCTTGAACTAGACATGGAAAGATATGGGAGTGCTCTTTAAATCTTTTTCCCCTTTATTCATTGAACACTTATCAGAAGAGAATGAGGAGAGGATAGGAACAAGGAGAGCTGGGGGATTTGATACACAGTGGCGGAAGACTATTGATAATTTGGCGGTGGGCATGTATATTATCATACATTTGATGAACAGTGAACCTGTACATCTAAACTTTTATTATTTTGTAAATCATAATTATTACAATTAAAAAATCCAAAACAAAACAAACCACCCAAGTTATACACACACACACACACACACACACACACACACACACACACACACACACACGCGCGCGCGCGCGCGCGCGCGCACAAGCAGGAGGAGGGAAGTATATAGATGATATAAGCTTGTTAACATGCTGGTAAATGTTAATTCTGAACAATGAACATAAGAGTATTTGTTATACCATTTTTCCTAATTTTGTGTTTGTTTAGAAATTTCCATAACAAAAATTTTGTCTTAAAAAAGAACAACAGAATGTAAACAACTTTACATATCAATAAAAAATTATTCAGCTCCAACTGTAGGTCAAGCACCATGTAGTATTCATGACATAAAGATAAAAGTTCAAAGAGTTTGTGAACTAACTAGAGAAACAGGCACAAATAGACAGAGTACAGCAACGACCAGCACTGTGACCAAAGATGCTTTGACCAAAAAAAGGAGAGTTCTTGAGCCAGCTTCAGGAAGCTTCAGGAAGGTCCTAGATTTTTGGAGTTGCTGAAGCTTGAATTCTCACTTGAAGAGGAGCAGAAGTTAGCCAGTTTCTCCAAGACATTTTCAAACAGAATTGTTTCTGCATCTGTGTTCTTTTACTAAAGTGCGCTATACTTGTTTCCACATCTCTCACTGCTTCATTGACTAACCTTCTTGATGGGAAAAAACTAGAGTACACTGCCCCTCCCCACCAAGAATAGGATTTCAATAAACATTTGTTAAATTATTTTGAAATTCTAGCCATGAATGCATTTACTGTCATATCTTCCTTTTGATTTTTATATAAAGGTGTGGTTTTCCTTTTGGCCGTAGAAATAATACTGTCCCCACACACCCATCAGAATGGCTAAAAGGAAAGACCAGAATATAAATGGTGATGATGGTTTTGGAGCAATAGGAAGGCTCATACATTGCTGGAGGTAGTAGAAATTGACACAAGCAATTTGGAAAACTATTGGTACAATTAAAGCTCGGTAATACTTTCTAAACCAGCAACTCCACTCCTAGGAATATACTCAACACAAATGCATATGAATGTTCACCAATAAGATTATTTTCACCAAAAGAAGCACAATTCCTAACAGCTCTAAACTAGAAAATCCAGATGTTCATCTACAACAGAATGACTAATCTTACTGTGGTATGGTCATGCAAAGAATAAAAATCTATACTCAATAATATGAAAACATTTCATAAAATAATTTTGATGGCTAACAGCCATATTTTTTAAAAAAAAGCTCTGCTTGTATGATAACTTTTGTATAAGGCATAAGAGTAGGCAAAAGTAGTCTATGCTATTAGAGATCAGGAAACATCAGTAGCAGGTTAGTGACTACTAGGTCACTGGAAGGGAGTTTTGGGGGTGCTTGTGAGGGTCTGTTTCTTGATCTTGGTGCAGGTTACAAATGTGTTGTTTATGCCCTTCTCTGTATCTGATACTTAAGTAGCTTTTAAAAACTATAGATTTGAGGGAAATTGGAAAACAAGGAAGTATTTTAAATTTTTAAATCATCCACAACCCACTATCCAAAAATAACTGCTATTAATGTTTTGAAATTTTTTCCTTCTAGTCTTTATTTGAAGTCACAGGGCTCGTGCTATCTTCTCCCTCTCCAACTCCCCAAAATTCACATACACACACTTTGCTAAATTAGGTTCATTTCTATTTGGTTTTACTTTTAGATTTTATTTTTGAGTTATCATATCAAATATTCATTTTAAGCATGCTTATTTTATTTTTTTAAAGGAAAAGTACAGGCACAAATAGAGGTGAGTGTGCAGACAGACAGGAAGAGAAAGAAGAAGGATTTTATTTTATTTTTATTTAGTTGGCCATCTTGGTTGTCCCACCCCCACCCCAACTTGAACCCATGGGCCTATACTCCTTAGAGGCAGTTGACCTAACCGTTACTCTACAAAGCATGTTTTTAAAAGCTGCTGCAATATATTCCATCAAATGTATGTGCTGCAATATATATTTAATCAGCTCCTCATTGCATATAATATATATATATAATACCTAGGAATATATTCTATATATTAAATATTTTTTATATATGTATGTATGTATCACTAGGAATATATATAGTGTAGCTATTCCTAGAAGAGGAACTACTGAATCAAAAACCTTCTTTATCCTCTCTACCATTCTGTATTTTCTTCCAGAAAGGTTGCATCAATAAGTAGTCCCAGTGGCAAGGTGTGAGTGGTTTCTATAATTCAACCCCAATTCATTTATTATTTCTATTTGTTTTTAAGATGATGGGGCTTAAAGCAGGCCTAAGGAATCTATCGTTTTGCATCCAGCAGAGGTACTGGGCATGAACTGGCCCCCTGCACACCTCTTCCTTCCGGGCGCTGGAGCTCAGTCCCCACAGCGAGGCCGCGCAAGCGCCTAGGCCCCCAGCCGCCCGCCTGGTTGCCTTGGGAACCACAGAGCGCTGCCAACCGGGTTGCAGACCCGGCTTGAGTGGCACCGAGGCTGGGCTATGGAACTGCCAGACCCGGTACGACAGCGGCTGGGAAATTTCAGCCGGGCGGTGTTCAGAGACTCCAGCCGGACCGGGCCGGAGTATGGCAGTGGTCCAGGTGAGTGGCCGAGGCCCGGTGTAGGGAAATGGCCTTCCCACAACCTAGTGCATTTTAGAGCAGCCAGATATTGCCCGGACCTAAAATGGCGGCTTCGCCTTCAGCTGGCTCGCCGCAGTGCGGGAAGCGCGGTGGAGGAGGGCTGAGGTTCCACTGCCTTGGGATCCTGGGCGGGTCTTGGGCTGATGGTGCTGTTGCTGGTTGCAAGCAGAGCAGTTGAAGTGGCGCCGGCCCTCCTCAAAAAATAAACATGCAAAAGCCAACTTTGTGCCATTCCGATCCAGTGTTCTGCGCGAAGCTCGAATTTACTCTTCCTCTCACGCGTTCGGCCTGATTCCTCATACCAGGATGGAGTGGAAACTGTCCACGAAATCTCCCCTCCCACTCTCTGCCCCCCTCCCCCAGTAAAACAACCTTGCCTTTTCTCCTTTTCTAGCAGAAAAAAAGTATGTTGCACCATAAGTCATTTTCTCGTAGAAGAGATGGCAAGAAAAAATATTAAAGAGTCATTTTAAACCACTGTCTTCACCAGAGTGGCAGCTGCCCATATGCACGGACCTCCAAGTCGCTCCTTTCCCTGACACCGCCTTCTCCCTCCTCTATGTGTAATAATAGTTTCCTTAAATCTAGTAACAGATACCACCATGCTACATTCAGCTTGACAAGTGATACCGTAATTTCCTCCAAAACAGTTTCCCCTCTCAGATCACGATGATGAACAACATACTGCCATCCAACCCATGGTGGTTTAAATCACTAAACTTCGCTGGGAAATAGAAATCTTTCCTCTTGCTTGGTTTAGGGATTCCTGAAAGGTGGCAGAGAAGAGTATAGTCAATTCCTATAGTTGCATTTTGTCACCCTGCTCACCTGCCTGTCTCCTGACTGTAGGCCTGTTTGATTTAGGATGTATATGGAAAAACATAATGTGAAAAACTTAGGTCTTGGCATTTCAAATTCTGTTAAGCTGAGATCTACCAGGCACTAGGATCTGATGCTGCAGGGTATGTCAGCTGATGTTTTTCACAAAGGGCCAAATAGCAATATTTTAGACTGCAGACCATAGGTCTCTGTGACATCCATAGACAATGGTAATTCAGTAGATGCTGCAGTGTTCCAATAAAACTTTATTTATGTAAACCAAAATTTGAATTTCATATGATTTTACAGTACATTATCATATTCTTTGCTTATTTCCTCAAATATTTAAAAATATGAAAAACCATTTTAGCTCATCTGTTACAAAAAAAAACAACAAGCAGCTGACTGGTAGTTTCCCTACTCATGATTTAGATCATATAGTTTTAATTTAAATTATATTAAGAAAACTCAACGAAAATTTAGTAGACTAATGTGCTGTCAAGATTCATTTACTTATATTAACTTGATTTTCAGTTTCATGATTATAAGTTTGATCCACTGACTATATACAGCTTAACTCTTTAGATGTTCACGTACAAAATTTCTAACACAAAAATTGCTCTTTGCAAATTTTTGACTACTGTTTCTGTCCCAAAGTTACCAAAATCTTCAGCTTAAATAATTTATTCTTTTCCCTTGTTTTCTTTTTTCATGGATCTGAAGTAGGTTGATTATTTGTATTGTAATTACAAGTGTACAATCATTACCATGTCCACAGCTGGCCAAATGTAGTAAAATTGTTATGAAAAAGATCCTAGGCTAATGAGTTTGTCTTCCTATTTAACAGATTTTAAGAATTCATACCTTTATCAGTGGTCGTTTAATAAATTGCTGTAAGCAGAAGTAGATCTAATAATCAGGCATATTCTTGAAGCTTAAGGAAATCTTTCTGTGAGAGACCACAATTATCTCATATTCTAAGATTATTAAATTACAGATCAAAATAATCATCTTTGAAGAAAAAGGAAAAATATCTTTTCAAGAAATTTGTTTTAAAGTCTTTGTAAATTCCCACTGTTAAGAGCAATTGATTTCAAAATATGGATTTAGTTAGATTTAGGATGCATATTTAGGGCTCAATTATTAAAATCAAATTCTTTATTGAGGACCATTCTCCCTTACATAAAAACAAAAGTTATGTTATCAGCTTTATATTAGTGTATCATAAATAGTTATACTGATAATATCCTTAAAACAGTGTGTTTTCATTAATTCATTCTTTCTTATGTGTTTTTGGTGTTACCTTCTGTAAAGCAAGATAATAGGTTCTATGCAGGTCTCAAATTTGGGTAGAATATATTCTGTGCTTATAATGAAGCATATGTAAATAAAGAGAAGGAAAAGGGACTAATATTATTTCCCAAGTGCCAGGCATGGTACTAGAGTGCAATAATTATATGAGGAAAATTTTTTTAAAGGAAACATGAAGTCATGCATGAAGGCGAGTAGGCAGGCAGGCAGGAAGAGAGAAGAGGAAGAAGCATTTTATTTTATTTTTATTTAGTTGTTCACACTGGTTGTTTTCTCCCCGGGACTTGAACTTGGGGATATGTGGCCTGCACCCCTTTGGAGGCAGTTGACCTAACCGCTACTCTACCACCATTCATGGGTGCCCTGTGAGGTCATTTTAATGTTACCATGTTACAATGAGTCAATTGCATCTCAAAGAGGTAAATAACTTGTCCTAACTCAGGCATCCAGTAGTAGCAATGGGGCTAGTTAGGTGGGGGCGTTAAAGGATTTGAACTACAAAGCCCATGATTCCTTCAGCATAGCAGACTGTGTCTCAAGTGAGGGGAGTATAGTTCTTAGCTAGCACTTCGTATACCCAGATTAGAGTAGTAAACACCTAGAGGAGAAAGAGATTATTGCTGGGGTGGGAAAATATGATCAAAGATTTATGGAAAAGTGGTCTTGAACTGGGCATTAAAGAATGGGTAGGATTAGGGTATGCTGAAAAGAGGTATGTTTTTAATTATAATTTAGGGAGATTAATCTTTGTCTGATTATGTGTGAGAGATTAGTTTTTATGTATTTTATAGGCTCCTTACATAGAACTCGGCAAAGGAGTTTTAATCATCATTCTCTGTTGTATAGGATTCAATATTAATATTAGTATTCCACATTTAATCAGTATCAGTAATGTGCAAAAGAATCATCACACTTTATGCTAATCAAAAAAAGCAAAAAGAAAAACGAGTGCAGGATGGTTTTACTCGTATGCGGATTATAAAAAATCAGCAAAATTCACAGGATGCAAGACTGGTTGCCAGACGGATGTGAGGGGGAAGGGAACAGGGGAATGAAGGAGTTAATATAGTGGTGGTGATGGGCAGTAGAACTCTGGTGGCAGGTGTGGTATGATATCCACACAGATTGAGCTGTGAATTCAACAACTTGAAAATCACATAGCAATTTAAACAAAAGAAATAAAATATTTTTTAAAAGTCATCAGGCTATAATGGCAAAATTATTAAAGTAATTTAAAAAAATGAAATGTACTCCCAAGTAGCCAGTATAGGAAATAAATGCTGTAATAATGAGGATTTCTTTTCGTTGGCAATGATTATACACAGGCTTAAAATGTGGAGTTTTGTTGAGCCAATTACTACACTTGATTCTAAGGAACTAAAGAAGATAGAAGATAGACGGGATTAAGAGTTTGTTCCTTTTCTCTCTATTTTTTATGTAGATAATGAAATGGCCTCCAGTTTGGCATTACAGATGTCACTTTATTTTAACACTTACTATTTCCCACTTTGGTGGGTGAGCAGCGTTATGATGCTTCAGGTGAAGGTAAGTTTGTTCTTTGATATTTCTGCTAAGATCTCTTCTGCCCACCATTGACATTATTACAGTCAATAAAATTAAAGTTCTTAATTTTTTTTCTACCTAGGTCAGTTTTATTATATGTGCTCTTAAACTCTTTTTTTCTTTTTTTAGTATTCAATCTTGCCTGATTACTACAAATTCATTATGGTCACTATTATCATCCTGATAACCTTAATTGAAGCTATTCGAATGTATCTGGGCTACATGGGTAACCTACAGGAGAAGGTAGGCTCTTCTTTGCTTCCTTTCAGTGTTACATATAAATGCAATAAGGTTTGCAGAACAAGGAAAAGGCAGTGACATACAGTGAAAAGTACAGAAGTCTGTAGTTAAGGCCTGGTTCCAACTTCACCACTTCTGTCACTGGAGTCTATTAGCTTAATCTCTTGAGCCTTGGTTTCTTCATATATAAAAATGGGGAAAATATTTACTTCACAGGTTTGTGGAGATTAAATGAAATAATTTATGTCAAGTGACTGAACATAGTAAGCACATAAGAATTAATAGTTTGCCCTCTTCTCATCAGTCTTGAAAATAGTCAATTATTATTTGTATCATGAATAAGAAAACTGGAGGGAGGGGGATATTACAAATTCACTTCCTATGCCAGGCACATGTTTTCTGAACCATCTCACTGCCTAAGCATTTATAGTTACCAGAGCTTAGAGATAAAGATTTCTGTGACTTTCTAGGCCCTTCATAATTAGGCCCCACTCAGCCTGTGTTTCTAGGTTACTTTGCTCTTTCCTAACCCCAGCATCCCAGGGTCCATTATCAATTGATTCCCAATCATGCTCATCCCACACCTTTATCCACTTATTTTTTTTGCCTCCTACTCAACCGTAAAAGCCTAAAACCCTTGAATTCTTTCTTTTACCTACTCTAATCACTCTCTTGTCTTATTTCTCATACCACTTAGTCTGCGCCTCTAAGTGTTGCATTTCATTATTCACTGAGGTACAGTATGCTAGGATTATCACATAAATTAGTTTGCTTTTCTTATCTAGACTCTAAGTTCTCTGAAAACAAGGACCATGGACAAGGGCTTACAAAACCCATAATGTAGGCTCACAGAAGTGCTAAGTACTTGCGTATCTGTATAAACTAAAGACAACTTTACTGACCTTTTTACTCTTAATGTGTGTTACTGCAGGTCCCTGAGTTGGCTGGCTTTTGGCTTTTGAGCCTTCTTTTGCAGTTGCCTTTAACTCTTTTCTTGCTCTTGAATGAAGGCCTGGCAAGTCTGCCCATGGAAAAAGCGGTACATATTATCTTCACTATGTTCCTTACATTCCAAGTTGTTTCAGCATTTCTTACCTTGAGAAAAATGGTGAACCAGTTGGCAACTCGTTTCCACCTCCAAGACTTTGACCGGCTCTCTACAAACAGAAGAGACATGAGAAGAATGAAGTCATGTGTAGAAGAGATTTGACATAGTACTATTAAGTGAAAAATCTAAAAGAACATTCTAGAGGACTGCAAAAGTTAGGAAAATGTCAGAGATTTAGCATGAAGAAAACAAACAACAAAGCAGGTGTATGACTGCATACTCTCTAGCTCTGAAATTCCATTGGAGGCATTGGTAAGATTGTACAGTACATGAAAGCAACGCTAAGCCTGGATGTTCTCCATCTGAAGCTAAATATCTTAATTTTGTTGTTGTCAATTTTTTTCAAGTGTGTAGAAATCTGTATTGGTGATCACAGTTTACCAGCTTTACTGTATTATTTCTAGTTAGCACCTGAACCAGAAATGTATATATTTCTTTTAAATTTGTTGGCTCTCTGTATCGTGACTAAACATCTGTTATCTCTTTCTTTAAAACACATGGAAATGCTTGTCAGTATTCTTGTGTATTAGACTATGTTTGTAAACCAAGACACCAAATTTTCATGTCTTCTAGGGTTGAATCCTAAGCCTTGGCTATATACTGAGGTTAAGAAAACAGGTGTTTTATCATGGTAAGGAAGTATTTTTATCATAAAATTGTAACTTTCATGAAACCATGTTCAGTATTTATGGTGGTGGTATGCAAAATAATCTTCACAATAATTTATTAAATATTTATGTTTAAGTCAGCAACATATTATTCCTGTCTTGGGCAGTTCTTTGGGGCTCTGAGGATATTATTATGACAATGTTGCAAGGGATGAAGGAGAAAAATATAAGAGCCTTCTATGTAGTGGGCATTATACTAGGTACATCAACCCTATAACCTCATCTACTAAATCATTATTTACTGAAGAACTGCTTCATAGCCAGGGAATTCGCATGAGGCTTGCTTTGAGCACCATGGTACCTATTAATACATAGCAAAAGCTAAGCTAACCAAAGGGATTATACTCATCTTAAATAAGCACATTCCTTTACAATAGGAAAAACCTATTTAAGGAAATTCAGTTAAGAGTAAAGTTGCTTAAGTGTATGTGGACATTATTTTTGATTATTTAATTGTCTTAAGGGATATAATATTTTCTTCTTTCCTGTAGGGCAGCATCTTTATAAGTAATATATTTTACTGACAGTTATAAGCTACATTTAAAATTATTCTCTCCAATTTTTCCAAAAAGAAGTATTATAGAAGTATTATAGAAACATAATCTACATTGCAGATAAATTAAAGGAATAATCAAAACAGACCTATCTATTAAACAGTCATTTCCAGATACACTTAAACTTTAATTTAGGCATAAGAGATTAATAGCTAAAATATTAGAATTCTAATCATAAAGTTTTAAAGATTAAAATTTTGAGCAAATGAATTTTTTTTAAACTTCCCCCAATTATTTTTCTTATTGTAATAAATGTAATGCAGATATAGGTGCACCCTAGTGGCCTATGGATAAGGCCACCACACAGAGCCCACATATATCCCAAGGCTCCAGGTTCAAGACCCAGACCAGAGGGAACAACCAAGATGAACAATTGAAAATAAATGTTTCTTCCTCCTCCCTCTTCCTACCTGCCTGCCTATTCACCTTTCTTTATATAAAAAAAAAAAAAAGAAAAGAAAAGAATGCAGATATAATAAGGATGGGAAAAAAGAAACTAAAAAGTCCGTTGAGAAATTATCAATTCAGTAGTTTTTCATCTAAACAATTAGACTGAACCAAAATTTTCTGTGGCATATACATGGTCCTCTATGTAAGTATCTAAAAATTGAGGCAGAGAATATATTTACATGTCAGTACATTTGTAACTAAAGCTATCTTTTTAATAAGCTTGTCCATCCTTAATTCCTATTACATTTTTCTCTTGGGGATGGGGGGAATTCACAATACTTCCAAATATTTCTAGTTAAGATGCTGGCTTCACAGATACTTTGGTTTTAACAAAATTTTTCTATAAAGAACTTTTATCACGAAGTGGTTGTAAAATTTGGTAAATTGGAATGATTTTTAAAATTGGATTTTATTTAATATATGTTTGAATGCCTAGAATGTGCCAGAAATAATGGTAGGTTTGTAGAAAAATAAGATGTGCTCCCGGTTCTCAGAGGCACAGTGTGAGCTGAAGTACTTGCAAGATTACTAAGTCAAAATAGAAAAGTCAAATTTCATCAAGGAGGTTCATTAAATGAGTTTCTATCTAGTAAATACCTGACAGGCTAACAGTCCTTAGTTTCCAGTGTATCTCCCCTCTGTGTACCTACCACTTAGTGTCCAGGATTAGCATATTGGCCCATCATCATTATTTAGTGTCACTACTCCTCTGATTGTCTGAGCACAGGAGGCTAAAGAGAGGGGTGTAGTTAAACACATACACACTCGTGCACTTACCTGTGCACACTTTAATAAGTAGTTTACTGCCTCGTGGAAAAGATTGATAAGCAAATTAATGATAACACAGTGTTATGGGTCACTGGAGGATCACAGAGAAGGGATTTAAACATCAGTGAGGAACTGGGAAGTCTTCCCAAAATAAGACTTGAGGTTTGAAGCATGAGGTATAAGTTCCGTATTAAGAAAAATAATAGTGACTGTTTCACGTATTACCTGTAATCTGTCAAAACAGTGGATAGGGTGCATGAGAAGATGGAGCACAGAAGAAAGCAGAGAGGCTTGGGAGGAACTAGTAAGCTAAACTAAAATTTTTAATATCCTGAATCCCTGAATAAACAATGAAATCACCAATAAATTTAGGTTTCAGAACGAGCTCTCTGAAAGTAGTGTGGGAAATGGATTGACAGGTGTGAAAAATAATATATAGAAACTCTCTTTGAATGGGGTCAGGAAGCTAGAAGAGAGTGCCCACACAGTAAAATCAGCAACAACACGCCCTGCATCTCCATGGGGGACCGTGTTGCTTCTCTGCCCCAGAGGAAGGATGAGGAAGGTCCTCCCCCAGGAGACAGAAGGGGCTGTGGACCCCTGCTTCCTCTTTTCTTCTCTGTGTTTCTGAGTAAGCCCATTTTGTTGTTAGAATAACTAACAGCTTTTGTTTGAGGTGGGCAAAGTTTTGGGCAGGAGATGAGAGACTGATTGATGAGGTAACTCGAGAGAGCATGCTGCTCTAGATAAAGTCAGTGGCAGTGAAATAAACTTGAATAAAACCAAATAGAGTCATAAAAATTTTGTTTTAAATTTTAAAGCAAGCATTGAAGAGTTTTCCTAATTTGTCCTTTCAAGGACTGTACAACAGCAAACAAAATGGCATACTCGCTGTCTTTTTGTGCCCCACATCAGTTGTCAGATTATCATTAGACTTAAATAGAACTCTTATTTGAAAATAGTCTTTCATGTATGTTTGATACAACTACCTAAATGTTTTCTAATTTGCATTGTTGAGATTGTTTTTAAAGGTATGCCCTCATGGAGCAGTGGTTGGGTCAGTCACCTCCAAGGAACAAGCCACAGACCCTTGGGTTCAAGTCCCGAGTCCAGGAGAAAACAACCAGTATGAACAACTAAATTAAAAAAATTTTTTAAAAACAGATGCTACTTCCTCCTCTCTCTTCCTGCCTGCCTGCCTACATGCCTTCATTCCTGCCTGCACCTTTTCTTTAAAAAAATATTTTAAATTTGTTTTAATGAAATTGGACATGATTTTGAGAGTAAAGTCATTTACAATTCCATTACCCAAAATGACAATTATCAGCAAAAGTCATTTCCTTGAAGTCTTCCCTTTGCAAATCTTATAAACAAATCTCGTAAATAAGTGTTTTAAAGCATTCATCATTTTCGTACTCTGCTTTTCTGAAAACAGATTTACCCACGTCTGCAGTCACATAACCATCTTAAATGATTGCACAATATTCCATCATATAAAGAGAAAATAATTTAACTTCTCTCTTATTGTTAGATGTTTGCATTGCTTTTTTCTCTTGCTTTTATACATAACATTCTAACAAACATCTCATGCATATAGTTTTTTCCACACCTTAAATGATACTTTTTAATTAATGAGCTATACCCTCAGAAGTGAAATTGCTCGATCATAGTGTATGAACGTTTTTAAGAACTCTTGGTACACAATACCAAATTATAATATCCACTTTCTGCCATTTGTCACAATTACGAAGAAAATACAATGAAAATGCTGACAAGGATAGACATGTGGACCTTGGTTACCCATTTATCTTGGTGCTTCTAAGTAGCTACCACAGGAACACTGAGTTCCTTAAGGAGGAAAAAAATCTAAAAGCTGTGAGAGAGGTGCAAAGAATAATAATAATAAAAAAAAGATTTTTGAATTAAGGGAAAACTGATAAGGGACAGGAAAAGCATTAGGCAAGCTGGTCACAGTCAGCACAAACAGTGAGATGTGACACAATAAAAACTGGGTCATTGAGTTGGGACAGCCCTAGGACATAAAAAGACTGAAATGAAGTAAAGCTCTGGATTACTTTGTTCTTGAATATTGAATTTTTTCAGAAGCATGGAGCATGAAATATGATAGCGATAAGCCAAGATTGGAAGCATAGCCAAGAAAATAGGTCTTTAAGGGATTGTTTAAAATGTGCTGAAGGAATAATTTGGTTTGGTCTTAAATAGCTCAAAAAGTAAATTGACATAAAGCTTTTGCATAACAAAATAGGCATGAAGACAGAAAACAATGAAGCAAATGGAATAGTTTACCCTGTATATTTACGTTTTGGTCCTAGAAAAAGTTTATAAAAAAATCTTAGATACTGTAGTCCTAAGTGCAGTTAACACTAATTTGTTATGGGTATATATCTTTATTCTAATTTTAGAAGTTTGGGGATTTAAGTCAATAAAAAAAAAATTTATTGTAAGAATCACTTTTAAAAATCTTTCTTTCCCCAATGCTTGAGCATTTAAAAACACTGAGGCTCTAGAAAAATTTATTTAAATACAAGGTTAGGTGCATCCTGATGAAGCAGTGGTTGGGCACAGTCTACGTACATTCAGGAACTCAGTTCACTTCCCAGGTTTGGGGCTAACAACCAAGAAAAACAACTAAATAAAATTGCTTCTTCCTCCTCTCTCTTCTTTCCTGCCTACTCATCTTCATTCCTATCTGCACATTAAAAAAAAAAAAAAATTAAGTGTAAACACAAAGTTTACATTTATCTGGTGCTTAGTTATTTACATCTTTCTGAAAGTAAGCTAGGTATCAATATGCAATCTTTTCAATCAAAGCCCAAAAAGGATAGAATTCTGAAAAACAAGATAGAAATCAGAAGATAGTGTGAACATATATTCTATGAAAAACCAAAGACGCTTGGAAAATTATTTTGGCAATATGCAATCCAAGCAGGTTCAACCTCTGAACACCCTTGCCTAGAAAGGACTTTCTGAGTGATGAATGATGTATATAACATCACAATGAATGTGTCACAGCTATTTGTCATCCTTCATTCCATAGACCTAAAGTGTTTAGTACTTGACTACATTGAAAATGCAAACTTTTAAAAACAATAAAGAAATGTCTTGTCTTTTAATTTTTCAGAACTCTAAATAGCACTACATTTGACTGTTAGGACAGTGGTTTTATTGATTCATCTTTAAAGATTTTTTAGTTCCTGATCTTGAGTTATTTATAATCTAATCAAAAACACAATGAAGACAGAGTTCTACATAACGCAAAAGAGGAAAATGGTTGATTTTCAAATTATATGCACATTTAATCATTATTTTCTAAATGCTTGATTTATTCATGCTTAAATACTAAATGAGCACTAGAGTGGAAGTTTTGGACTATTTCAATAGCTTTCCTAAAAAGAATGAGAGCTACTAAAAATAACATTTTCTTGCTGTTCTAAAAACCATAACTCCCTATTGTCAATAAACCTTTGCTAAGGAAGGCAAGAGAAAAGCTGTTAATTATTCCATAACTTACAAAGCAGAGAAGCAAAGGGTATTTTCATGCTTTATATTTTTAATGTGCTATGATTTTGTTGTGTAAAATAAATTTAATTTTAGCTCCAACCATATACCATCCACTATTTTTTGATACTCCAGGACAAAAAAATAAAAAGGTTTGAGTCTGCCCTTCTAGGCAAAGTGAAGCAGAGGAGACAATTTTAGGGTGATCATAATGGCTTATGATAATATTATAATGGAGCAATGTAAAATATGAAGATAAGTAAGGAATCCTGTCTGGTGGTTAGGATAGTCTTCAGACGATGGAACAGCATAAGCAAAGGTATAGACATTTGAAAAAGTAAAGCCTGAACAGAACAAAAAGTAATCTGATGTGATTAAAGTATAAGATATGTAGAATGGGCTTGAAATGAACTGGGAAGACATATCAGAATGTTATCAGTTTTCTATAGAAAGTAGTATGATAAAGTATTGAATTTTAAGTTATGCTCAGTGAATGGCATATCTATATTTAAACAGAAATAGAAGAATACTGAAAATGATAGAAAGTTGAGGGAGAATAATTTGCTAGATACAATCACATTTCAAAATAATCACATAATAACTGGAAATGTTAGGCACAAATACAGCTTACACACTCCTTTTCCAATAAACACTTCAAAAGAATCAATTCTTTGCTATTTTTCAAGGAAAAAAATCTGGAGGGCTTTAGGACACAGAAATCATATTTTAACAGAATGTTAAACATGGAAGGTAACAGTATCACTGTACTTGTAGTTCAGTTATAAATATTGAGAAATCTAAAACCAAACCTAATCATGTCACTCCTCCCCTAAGATTCCACAAGACTCTCCATTTCTCACAGCAGAAACCTAACCCCTTTAGTGTGGATAGGAGGCCTCTTCCACCACCCCCACACCACCCACCCTGTCTCCTCTTCCCATCCCCACCCCTTCAATCCCGCACTGCACTGCCTCCAGAAAACCACCCTGGCTTTTATCTGTAGACCTTTTCCCTCCCTACTGCTCTCTGCCAGGAGTAATCTAATCTACAGGGTAAAAAGTTTACTTGTTTTTTAATGCCTGACTCAACTAGCCTGTCCTCTCTGGAAACTTTCCATTGTCCCATATCTACTATCAGGTAATGTTTATACCGTTTCCTTTGTATCTCCACAGAGCATATCTTGTGTCTACATCTAAAACAATTTATTACATGTGTTTTATTTTTAAAGGAAAGGTGCAGGCAGTAATGAAGGTGAGTATGTAGGCAGGCAGGAAAAGAGAGGAGAAAGCAGCTTTTTAATTTTATTTTTATTTCATTGTTCATATTGGTTGATATCCACCTCTGCCCCCAGCTGGGGACACAAACCTGGGGTCCTTGGGACATACATGGACTGTGCTCCTTCAGAGGTATCTGACTCTACCAGGGCACCTATTGTGCACGTTTTTATATTTTAACTACTGCTACTTAGTTATAAGCTCTTCATGGCAGTGTCTTATTTATCCTTCTATTTCAAATGTTTAACATATCATAGATAGTCAATAAATATTTGGTAAATAAATAAAAGAATGTACTTAGTCAAGGGGAGTTAGTGGAGCATGCAGTTAAAAGCATGGGTTTTGGAGGCAGACAGATCTGTGCTCAAATCCTTACTTCATTATAGAGCTTGGTCAAGTCATTTCATTTACTTATTTTCCTCATATTAAAAATGGGTGCTAGGTGTCCCCTGGTAGCTCAGGTCTTAAGCTCATGCCTGGGGCACAGTTCACATATAGCCCAAGGACCCTGGTGGGCAGCCTGGGGCCAGGGGTGGATGGAGGACAATTAAAATAAACAGTTAAATAAGTAAAATGCTTCCTCCTCCTCTCCCTGCACTCCTGACTACCTTCATTTCTGCCTGCCATCTTTCCTCTTAAAAAATAAAAATATCTTTTAAAAAAGAGGCATGATAGTGCTTTTGTAAGAATTAAATCAGATAAGCATAGCATGGTAAACTTCATAAATGGTAGATAGATAATATCCTTACTGTAATTTCATATTCTGAAATCCTGGATAATTTAATTCCTTTTAAGTCTTTAAACCGACTTTGTTGCTGTATGGGTCTAGAAATTTGACCTCCAGGCTTGACTAGGCTGGGGTTTTAATTACCTCCATCTAAATTGATAAGAGACTTACTTTATAATGTATAATAGAAGCTACATCTGGCCTGAGTCTCCTGTGCACTGGACACAGGCATAAGGTTTGCCCTTCCTGAGGCACCAGGTCTGTTTGGGAGATGAAATTATAACTCAAGAGGTGGTTTGGAAAGCAAAAATTCAGAAGAAGCTTCAAAAGAAGGAAATAGTCTATTGCTACAAACATGTTTTAAACAAACTAACGTATACCTGTTAGGGCATTTCCACTAGATTTCCACAGCCAAGTCCTCCCCTCATCCCTTCTTTTGGGGCAGTGATGATCTTGACTTGTTAAGTCCTTAGAAGTCATTGTTGATACAGAAAGGTGATTTTGTCTCTATAGCTAATTACTTTGGTATTGTCTATATGGGGTTAGCATTTTGGTTCTTGGCTTTTCCTCCAGAAACTAAATTTTGTCGGTAGATCCATAACTAAACAGATTCAAAAGGAGTAGCTACAGCAACCCAACTCATGAAAGACTGATGTACAAACTAGGGTACAAATTTATTAATTTATAATTCAAAATACAACAGCCAGTGTGTTTTCTTCCTATAGGAAACCTATTTTAAATACCAAATTATAATCATTAAAGTTGCTGGATAATCATAGGATAAAGGTAATGGATGTTCGTGTCATCTAGCTATAATTTGAGGCTCTCATCTCTAGAGCTATGTCTGCCAAGTAATTGACTGGCTGAAGCCCTGCTGATCAGGACTCCCTCTCCTGCAGGGAGATATCATGAGCAAAGTCAAGGAATTCAGAAATCTCATAGTGTGCATAGAGAATCCCCAGCAGTGTGGGTGATGCTCAAGAATAAGTTGAGAGGAAGAGAGCAACAGATGAGGCTGGACAGGTAGAAGAGACCAAATCATGGGATGTGGAGATGGAAGAAGAATGATCGGACTGGGCAAAGAACTACTAAATTGAAAGACCAGTTGAGGGTAAAGATCATAAATGTGTGCAGTTATTCCAACCAATACAATTGGATCATTTTCTATAGCTGTCTGGGAATTCTTGGACAAAGGATAGATGGCTAAATTAATCCAGAGTTAAGTATGTGAAAAAACAACAATGCAAGGATTTTTTTAGGTATTGTGGAGAGTGGCAGAGGAATGAATCATGGGATCAAAGTATAATCATAAAGGGTAAATAGAACCATTTTTTTAAAAAGTCAGCAGAAAAGGTAGGGTTTAGTTCCTAATGAGGTAGAAAGCAAGTTTGAGCATCTTCCCCCTAAAGTCAATGAGTATCTTGAGAACAAGAATCACTGTAACCTGAGTGCCTAAGATATGGTTGGCACATATTAAGCACTTAATAATGCTGACTGAATGCAGATGAAATGACTAATCAAGTCATACTAGAATTCAAGCTACTCTCTCTGGTTTGTAATATACAGTCATTCTTTATTAGGTAAGCTTCCTAGAAGATAGAAATTTTACCTTTATTCATATATAAACATTTGTGGCATGAAAAATAACCCTAATTTTAAAACCAATAACTATTCTTAATACTAAGAATAAACTTTCAGATTTGGCTGGACTCCCAAAGCTAATACAAAAAACAGCCACCATTTAATTGAATTCACGCTATGTATCGGCTGTGCTGGGGCTTTATCACTATGACAGCTCTGTAAAGGAGGTTTTATTTCCATTTTTATAAAATCTAAAACTGGCATTCAAGAGAAGTCAAGTAGACACTCCCTGGTGGTCTAGTGGTTTAGTCATTGGGTGTGGTCCACACACATTCCAAGGTCCCCAGTTCAAGACCCAGGGCCCAAGAGAAACAACCTAGATGAACAACTAAATAAAATAATATTTAAAAAAAGAGGGAGAGAGACAGAGAGGTTAAGTAACTTGTCCAGGGTAACACAGCAAGTAAATAGAAAACAGAATTTAAACTAAAGCCTGTCTAGCTCTAAAGACCAGTTTTATTCACTATGCAGTATTCCCTTTCTCCCAATACATGCTATGAAGATATATTTCAGTTGATTTAGACCTGTCCAATCTAGAAATAAAAGCACAAACAATGATGCTATTTCTCAGTCCTGGACCCTCAGGTCTCTAGCAGTCAAGGAAAGTAGAAAAAAGGGTCCACAAGCTATTGTCATTGCTTTGTTTTGGTTTTAATTAAATAGCCTATGGAAAGGCTGAGCAGACAAAAAAAATCTCAGTTTTCCACTTTTGGTTAAAATTAAACTAATTCAGAGCATTGACTTTGGTCATTTCAGGTTCATCAGAGTTAAAGAGAGGGGTAGACTAAAGGACTGCCATTTTCTAAGGTAAGTCCTCATTAAAAGTTAAGTGTTTTTTATGTGCTATCTTACTGATTTCTCCAATGTAATAATAATTGTATTATTATATTAATGTGTCAGTTATAATAATAGCATTTCTATTTTGTAAATGAGAGAAAGTAAGTATCAGAGAGTAGACCTCTGTCTACATCTATAGCTGTCTCCTTTCTGGCTGTTATTTTTATTAGCTTTGGGAATCCAGCCAAATTTAAAAGTTTATTAGTGTAAGAGTGGTTATTGGTTTGAAAATTAGGGGTTTTTTTCATGCCACAAATATTTATATGTGAATAAAGGTGATATTCAATAAAGATACTCATTAACTAAGAGCTTATAATTAGCAGAAGTGGGATTCAAACTGAGGTATGTCTGATAAACCACACAGCTCAGTCCTACAGATTAACTGAGGTCCTGTTGCTTGGCAGGCACAGGAGATTCTAGGATGCCTAAGACACTATTTCTGTGTTCCAGAGACTTACAGGCTACACCAGCTTTCAAAACTTGAGATACACGAGAGAAATAAAGAGATACTTGGTGGGACCAGGTTCTGTCTCATTTCAAACAGCCAAGGGGTCCTGACTGGGAACCCACTGCTGGAGACAGGAAGCAATGGGTTTTTAAACAGTTTGGCAGGCACACCTACTCTTCTCCTCCTACTTCTCAAAAAAACTGAAAGCTCCATTTTATAAATCGAAACTGCCGTACATGAAATTAATGAAGTACAAACTGAGAGCTCACACAGAAGTGGGCAAAGGACACACATGATATGTCTTAAGGGGTAGGGTCAGAAAAGGATACTGAGGGAGTAATCTGACTCATCGGTGGGTCTGTGCCAGTTAAGATGCCCACGCACTTCTCTGTTCTCTGACTGAAGGGCCTGGTTGTCAAAATTAAAAAACAAGAAAATCTGTCCACTAACTCATAGCTTCTTGAATCCTATGAATCTATAATTCAGACTGTTTCTTAATTTAATCTTTAAAATGAGAATAGTGGCTATATCTTCCTCAGTTTTTAAAACTCAGTGTGTTTAAGCAAATTTAAAAATATATATCAGACTTACCTATTTTCTGAAATCAATGTTTGGTCACCCAGAAACAAAAAGGGATTCACTGATGCTGAATTTCATAGATCTACGTAACAGGGAGTGTAAGTGACAAGCTCACCTCCTAACATTTTAATGGAGGAGTTTTGGGTATTTTTTGGTTTGATTTTTTAAAATTCTAATAGAGTCAAGGTTAAGGCGCGTGCCTCCACATCACACAAAACCTTAACACTGACAGCTTGCCAAATTTCTTTTGAAAATTTCAGTCTTTTAGGTTACAAAAACAGCCCCCAGGAAGCTGCTGCCTTTACCGCATGAAATGGAATGAGCCAAATATTTTTTCCGTTGAAAACAAGCCCAAATCAGCACATGGATTGAGGAATGGAAAGGACACAACAAAAATACAAGAATAATCAAGCCCTTCACAAAAATGCCCATCCAGTGGCAGGGTACAGGCAATCATGAGTCAACGTGCTCCTCACCAAGGACAAAAACAATTCGCCCACAGCAAACGCAGCTGCAGCTAATAACATGAGTGATATCAAGAGCAGATCTGAATGCGCACATGCCAGTAAAGAGATTTTCATGATTTCAGTAGAGAACACTCCACCTTCTACTCCATTCAGAGCCAAGAGCAAAGTCAGACAAATGGAAAATATGCTGGAAACTGTGTCAGGACTCTCCAATGAAAACATTCCTTCCCTTTTCATTTTAACTGTTTGAGATAGCCATGCTTTGGAGCTAGAGGAAGAAGCATCAGTCACCACTTACTGAGGACAAACCTGCCCCAGGAATGTTTTACCATAATTGCTTTCTGAGGTGCAAGGGCACTCCAGAATACAGTTAACATTTTCAAGCTTCCCTGTGAAATATGTGTGATATATGCTGCCAACCCCAAGTCACCTGGTAAAGTGTTTGTGGTGGCACATTGTTTTCAAGTTTAATTCCTGGTTTAGCGGCATAAATCTCTTGGCGTTAAAGACAGCCAAACGCTCCAGTGGGGGTATGTGTGTGTGTGTGTGCGTGTGTGGTTATTGTTTTAAAAGATGGCTCGTGAGCAGAGACACTATGCTAGGGGAAGTCTTTAATTCCACTCCAAAACCAGAGCAGAATGAAAAAAGGGTGCCTTGCAAGCAGGAGCTCAGTGTAAGCCTTTTAAATCCAGCCTCTTATTAGTTTGGGAATTTTGTTTCTCTCTTTCTTGATTTCCCTAGATTCAGGATTCCATTCCTGATCTTCCCAATCAAACTACAAAGGGAAGTTAGCTGGTTAGAAGAATTGCATCACTGGGTCTTGCATATCTGAATGGCAATCATGAAAAAGAAAGTCAGAGTTTCCCCTTGTTAGCTCCCTTTAAGATCAATCTAAGTATCCTAAGTTTAAAAATTGTTGTAATAGAAAAATATCAGGTGTGCCCTGATGGCCTAGTGGTCTAGTACACGCTGGGAGCAGTCTCACATGCAGCCCAAGGTCCTGGGTTCTGGATGGGGGTGGGGTGTTAGGGGGTAAAACTAGTGTGAAAAACTAAATTAAAAAAATAGGTAAAGTGCTTCTTTCACCTCTCTTCCTGCCTGCCAGCCTGCTCACCTTCATTCCTGCCTGTACCTTTCCTTAAAACAAAAACAAAAACCTCTAGATTTAATCATAAAATTCCTGCACATTTTTGTTGTGTATAGGTCTACCCAGTTCTTTTTCAAGTTAATAAGAGCAACTATATATACACATATACATAAACATGTATACAAGCATATATATATATTTAACACATATTTTTATTGAAATACATAGTTCACTTGTATAATATGACTCAAAATTTGTATATATTGTAAAGTGTTCACAATAATAAGTATAGTTAAGTGTGCCCTGGTGACTCAGATGTTAAGTCTATAACTGGCATAGTCCAAGGAAATCCCAAGGACCCAGCTTGCTTGCTTCCTTCCTTCTTTCCTTCCTTCCTCCCTCCCTTTCTCCCTCCCTCCCTTCCTTCTTTCCTTCTCTGCCCTGGTGGAGTAGTGGTTGGTCGAACTCCACATATATCCCAAGGCCCTGGATTTGCATCCCAGAACGACCAAGATGAACAACTAACTAAATAAAATGCTTCCTCTTCTCTCCTGTCTCCCTGTCTGTGCTCAACTTCATATCTGCCTGCACCTTTCCTTTAAAAAAAATACGTAAATATGTAAAAAGTATAGTTAACATCCTTAGAATTTTTTTCTTATGATAAGAACTTTAAAGGAAAGGTAGAGGCAGGAATGAAGGTGAGTAGGCAGGCAGGCAGGAAGGAAGAGAGAGATGAGGAAGAAGCACCTTTGTTTTATTTTAATTTCATTGTTTACACTGGTTGCTTCCTCTGGGCTCAGGACTCGAACCCAGGGTTATGTGGCTTGGCTCCTTTGGAGGCAATTGACCCATCCGATGCTCCACTAGTCCTGATAGGAACTTTTAAGATCTACTCTCTTAGCAACTTTCAAATACACAATATTATTAACTATAGTCACCAAGCCATACAATGTCCTCCAATTCATTTACAAAAAGTTCCTTCATTATTATAAAAAAGATTGTCCATATATCAATTGCTTGTTACAAATAATCTATTCCTCCTTCATGGAAAATTCAACAAGGTCAGTAACAGGGTCATGGTTTTTATTCTCCATTCAGCATGTTTCTATGGCATCCATTTTAATAACTATAAATAGCTTTAACTTTGGGTCATAACTTTCTACTGTAGTTATCTGTATTAAAACTATCATTTTGGTCATTTTCAAAGTCATTCAGGAAGGTCAAAGTCACTCAGCTAGATCAAGTTGAATGCAGGTCTGACAGCTGACCATGAAAGGCCATACTTTCCCCACACTCCTCCTCTTTAATATGCATTGTCATCTAGAGTTACAGCCTTGAAAAGAACTGAACACCCTGACCAGTGTATTAACTACTTTCTATCCTCAGTTTCAAAGCAAACATGGAATGAGATCTGTGCAAGTTTTGTTTATTCAGCTTCCTTATCTATTAAGAGATTAATTCCACCTACTTACCTATCTCAGAAGCATTTGGGGGGACAAGTGAGGTCTACAAAAGGGCTTGAAGAAAGGTAAAGTTTTGTGGTAGGGCAGAATGTTCCCCAAAGATGTCCACTTCCTACTCCCCAGAACTTGTGAATGTGTTAGGTTACATGGCAAAGGAGAATGAAGTCTACAGAATTATGGTTGCTAGTTGGCTAATTTTAAAATAGGGAGATTATCCTACATTACCCAGGTGGGTCCAAGGTGGTCAGTCACAAGTGTCTTTACACATAGGAGAGGGGAGCAGTAGAGTGAGTGTCAGAGTGGTGCCATGAAAGAGAGACTTGATCGGCCATTGCTGGCTCTTAAGAGGGCATAGGCAAGGAATCCAGGTACCTCTGGAACATGCAAAAGTAAGAAAAGAGATTCCTAGAACTTGTAGAAATGAACATAGTCCTGCTGACCCCTTGATTTCAGTCACACGAGACCCACTGGGTTGTTTTAAGCCTCTGTGTGGTAAGTTGTTATATAGTCATAGGAAACTAATTATTAGAATTACTGGACTTCCAGCCTGAAACAAGTTCTAGACAGATTATGAGAGATGAATTAAATATAATAAATCACACTTCTACCCCAGAATCTGCCTTGTAGGTCATAACACATATCTGTAAGAGAAAGAAAGTAAGACACAGCCAACCAGGGAGTAACACACAGACCCAGCTGCCCCCAGGACATCCTGAGTAGGGGCACATGCTGAAGATGACAAGAGACTGGTATCCATCCTGTTAGGTAAAATAGCCACTGCTGTCTCCAAAGTGGGCAGATACCCTCCCCTTGCTCAGTGTCCCCAAATGGAGCTGCATGACTCCACTTTGTTGCTTCTGTTTCCCTTCTACCCTTTTTAGTGCCCCCAGGTCATTCAATTCTCTGGTGGCAAGAGTTGGAGATGGCCACCAGTACTATGATGGCCAGTGTTGTGATTTGCCCTCGGGTCAATCTCAGAAATACTTCTTGGGGCTTGGTTCCAGAATCAGGGGTGGGAGAGAGTAACTGAGCAACCTCATCCTCATTCTGTTCTTACTGGAAGATCATTCCAACTTCATATATGTCTCATCAGAGGGCCTCCAGGGAGACAGGCAGAGCAAATGCCAGATTTTAAAATTATTTTCCTCCAGCTGTGCATTAATATTTTCTTTCAATCTTACCCCAAAGCCTGCTCAAGATGAAAAGCTTGAGGGATTCCAAAGGTGGATCAGAGCCAAACTGATTTCTGTCCATGTCTCCAGGCCCCAGCTCTCCCCCAACTCCAGAAGCCTTATCATTAAAATGAAAATCCTGCCCTGGAGAGTCCTGTCTCCCTGCACATTTGCACACATCCCACATCCCAGCCAGGTCTGGGTGGCTCTTTCCTGGTCAATTCAGCTTCCACAGGAGCATCCACTCTGACCCACATTCCTGGAGCAATTTCTTTTGCAAATCAGCAAGTTTTGAGCAAACAAGGGCATATTTCAGAACACTGAACTACGCAATTAGTTGAGGGTAAATTTGGCAAAGCATCTGGTCTGCTCACCAAAATGGAAATACAAAAAAAGTGCAGCTTTTAAAATTAAACATTAACTGTGTAAAGTTAATTCTGTTCAACTCTACTTTAAATGGCACAGAGAAGCACAGGCTCTGTAAAAAGCAGGTGAAGGACTTAGGATTCCTGGGGCTGCCTTCATCAGCTGACTGGGGCTGATGCCCAACACAGAGACAAATAGAATTTAGCAGGGCCAAAAAATGAGAACAGAAACCAAGTCGTCTTTTGTTGACATCCCCTAAAGTCATAGCAGGTTTTCCTAACTATGAGCACTGAACTATTTAAAGGATACATTGGATTAATCACATTAAAGACATACTCACTGATTTCCTGGATTTTAGAACACCAATCTTAAGTAAAAGCCTGTATCGCTCTTCTCTTGTATAACGCAAGGTCAAAAACACAGGTCAATCAAATAGTAACAGGGCAACAGAGATGAAAGTGGTGGTGACAAAAACATATTCACTAAGACCCCGTGAGCTACTTCCATCTTATGAATATTTTTGTTGAAGTTTTGTAATCCCCATCACCCTCCCAACCCCCAAGCATCAGAAAGACCTGTTTCACATAATTAATCTAACACAGTAGTAAAAGAACACATATAAAAAAAAGCAGGAAGATTAGTCAAGCAGGGGGAAGAGGTATAGAAGCATGGAAGTCAATATTATCTTTTCCCCACTTTGCAGCAACAGGTAGCCCCTGATATAATAGAGATTAACAATCACTTAGGAAAGATGTGACTACCCTTCTTTTATCCTTCATTCTGCACAGCTGAGGAATTCTTTACAGTAGGATCATCATTTTTGGTCCAAACTAAACTTTCCAAACAAAATGAGAAATGGGGGTAGAAGTGGCATATCAGTAGTGATAAACACCAATGTGGAGATATGAAACATCAAAGCCTTCAGATAAAACCTGGAAACTCTAAAGTAATTATACAGACTAAAGGTCCACAAGCTGAATTAAAGTCAGCAGGTCTTTAAAGAACAAGAATAATATTTAGAAGGCCAGAAACAAGGTCAGAACATATATGTGCTGTACGCAGTTGGGCGAGTTAGCTACATGTGACCATAAATTAAGTAAATATAAACACAACTTAGAATCTAGTTCCTCAGACACACTAGCCACAGTTCAAGTACTCGATGAACACATATAGCTAGTGGCTGCTGCATTGAACAGAATATTTCCATCATTGCAGCAAGTTCTATTGGGCGCTGCTGCTTTGCGACAGATGAACTCCAGAGAGTCAGGACAAGACCCACCCAGGCCACTGGGAAATGGCACCTTTGAAAGAAGGAATGTTTCTTGAACTTTGAAAAATCATGAAGAATGATTTTAGGCTTTAAAATTATGATAACTGTTGAATGAAGATCAAATATTTTCCACTTGTTTGAAGAGCTAAGGAAGCTGGTAAATTAGTCATAAGAACTTCTAATTGTGTGGTGACTGGACACCTGAGGAGAATAGGAAGGAACACTCAAATTTGTATCCTGGGAAACATTTTAAAATAGGGCAATAACTTGACATCTAGGATTTGGCATTGGCGGACAGACTAGAATAAATTTTGTCTTAATTAGCAATTTGTGGTGTGCCATGGTCGCAAAGTAAGTAGGTCAGCTGCCTACAAAGGAGCACAATCCAAGCACATCCCAAAGAACCAGGTTCACATCCCAGGTCTAGGGGGCAAATCAAAGTGAACAGCTAAATAAAAATAAAATAAAATAGTGTTTCTTCCTCCTCTCTCTAAAAAATAGATAAAATAAGTTTTAAAAAAAAATATATATATATATATCTCAATTTGCTTAGATCTGCTTAAGTCTTGCACACAGACTAGGTGAATGATAGACACGAGTAAGATTGCTGCGTGAATCCCAGAGGTCTTTGCTTTCTGTGGGGACAATAATCTCAAATCACAGCGTTAGATCTTGACTTCAATTTTGGACATTCATTTTACCTTTTGTTTCTAAAAGATAGAACTAGAAAATCTCACCTGAGACTTTCCTTTGAGCAATCCATTCCATTTTTAAAAAGCTACAGACACAGAGCCCATGGAAACATGCAGAGTGCTGACTACATCAGCACAGCTAAGCACAAGCCAGCGGGTAAGAGCCTCGGCTTTGGAACCAGACAGTCCCAGACGTGCATTCTAGCGCTTCCTCTACTGACTGGGCTGTCTTGGGCCAGTCATTTAACCTTTGTATTAAACATACTCTCTTGGCTGCAAGTAACATTTTCTTAAGAAAATATAAAATGTATTGGTTTATGTATCTGGGAAGCCAAGGGCCTGCTTACAATAAGAAATTTACATTTTAGGATCTCTCATTTATAATTCTCCTCTTTTGTTACCAATTTTATTAGTCTCTTTGGGTGGCAACTGATAAAAATTCAACCCGAATTAGCTTTTGTAAATAGGGTGTCTACAAGCTCATCAACATGAGTGATTCAAAAGTATAGCAATCTTTTTAAAACATGGTTGAGTCTAGAGGCCCGAATGATATCTTGCTTTCCAGTCCTCAGATAAGCATGTTCTACATAGTGAGTAAGATGACTATCAGAAACCAAGCCCAGACTTAATTTGCCAAACCCTCAGGAGATACAGATCACATCTTTTCTGGGTAGAAAAGTCCCAGGAAAATTTCTTTCTTTTCTTTTTTTTTAATTTAAAAAAGGTATAAGGTATAAGCAGTTATAAGCAGGAAAGATATAAGCAGGAGTGAAGGCGAGAAGGCAGGCAGGAAAAGAAAGGAAGAGGAAGAAATATTTACTTATTTTATTTAGTTGTTCATCTTAGTTGTCTCCCTGGTCCCAGGTCTTGAATCAGGGACCTTGGGATGTATGTGGACTGTGCCTGGTTTAAAGGGCTAGGCCACCAGGGCTCACCTCTTTCTTTCTTTTTATTTTCTTTCTTTTGTTCTTTCTTTCTTTTTTTTAAAGAAAGGTGTAGGCAGCAGGAATGAAGGTGAGTAGGCAGGCAGAAGGGAAGAGAAAAGAAGCAGCACTTATTTATTTAGTTGTTCCCCCCAACCCTGAGACATGAACCTGGGTCCTTGGAATGTAATATGTACTGTGAGGCCAGAGGCTGCAAACTTTTCTGCTAAACCACTCATGCACAGCCAAAAAAATTTCTGATTGGCCCAACCTGGGTCAATGCCCATGTATAGACCAGTCATTGTAGCAAAAAGCATAAAGTACTGATTGGTCAGGACTAGGTCACATGTTCATTCCTTTGCCTAAAGGTAGACAATAACCTAACCCCAAACTGCACAACATAAGTAACTCACAGAAAAAAGTTGTCTTGAATGCTATATGATCCATAACAATATGCTCACTGCATTTTCTCAATCTGGGTTTTCTCGTCTGTAAAATAGGGATAGAATACTTTTCCCATAAGACTATTATGAGATTAA
Organism: Solenodon paradoxus; assembly: GCA_004363575.1. Lineage (NCBI taxonomy): Eukaryota > Metazoa > Chordata > Mammalia > Eulipotyphla > Solenodontidae > Solenodon > Solenodon paradoxus. Next base: position 1,327,565 of record RJWH01000140.1, read on the forward strand.
ATGAAGAAATTTATGTAAAGTATCTGAGACATCTCTCAAAAGATGGTAGCTAACATTTCTGCCAAAGAATAACTTACTATTTGTTTAGGATACTTGGTGGCATTGTAGTAAGTAATTTAGCTAGACTGAATTACATTCCTAAGAATTCCTTTTCCTGCATGTCTCTGGTTAGGCTCTGTTGCAAGAGAGTCTTACGTAAAATTTGGAAGGTGGAAGTGAAGCAGTGTCCTCCTCATGCTTTTGGCATCCAGCTTGTCCTTTTTCCCTACTCTACCCACCTTCACTTTCTGATTGTCTTCCCTGGGGACTTCAAATTCAAGCATTAGACACAAAGACAGCAGCCTGACAGAGACGTCTTCGTCAGCAATCATAACTGTATGTCAAATCCTTGTTCTCTCTCTCTCTCTCTCTCTCTCTCTCTCTCTCTCTCTCTCTCTCTCTCTCTCTCTCTCTCTCACACACACACACACACACACACACACACACACACTCACACACTCCCTATCTCTATCTGGTTCTGCCTCTTTCATTGGATCCTGACTGATGAAACTAGAATCTATTTTTTTCTAAACTCTCCCTGATCTCTCTTTAACCTTAAAGGAAAGAAGATTCTTTGGAAATTGTTTCAAGACAAGCACAAATTAGAAAAAATATTAGAGTGACAGTTAAGGTAACCTTCAAAATGATCATTTTAAAAAATAAAGGAAGCTTAAAATAAATACCACAGCACCACCCACATTCTAATTTCCCTGTCTGAAGCACAATAAAGGAAATAAATGGAACCAACATCCTCTATTATTGATACAAATTGATCATACTTCCCAAGGTCAGCAATAAAGTCTATACAAAAGGCTACAAAATGCTTTGGTCAAGGGGAGGAATTCAATTCCTTATCAAGCAGGAATCCTTTTCTGCAGAGTTACATGGAAGGTTAAGGCCAGTGTGTCCGTCACACCCATGAATATGCACCATGGGAATATCTTGCCATGTACCTTTCTGTACTTGGAGATTTGGCTGGGTCCCTGGTTGGCAGCTGCCCAGAACAGTGTTCCCTGAACTTCCTCAAAAATTCCTGCCCTCTCTATACAGGAAGTGACTAGCAGCACATGTTGCTCTGTTGTCTGTACTGTAGGGAACTCATAACAGGCGACAGTGGCTAAAAAGGAAGCATTCTCATCCCGTCACATGAACTGAGATGGATTCAGGCACGCCCTAGTGGAGTAGCGGTTAAGTCAGCCTCCTCCAAATGAGCGCTGCCCAAGTACCTCCCAAGGACCCAGGTTCACATCTCAGGTTCAAGGGGAAAAACCAATGTGAATAACTGAAAATAAAATGAAATGCTTCTTCCTCCTCTTTCTTCCTGCCTGCCTGCGTGATGACCTTTGCTTTGCATCTTTCCTTTAAAAGAGAAAAAAAAGCGAGGTCTGTTTGGAGCTCCAACAAGGTCTCTCTCAGGACAGGGAAGCTCACTGACTTCTTGGCCCTCTCTCCCAACTGTCTAAAAATTTCTCTCTTGGACCTGCCCCACTAAAATTTCCAACTAGAGGCATGTCTTGTGGACCCAAGTCACAGCCATGGAGGATACTGTTCGGCCATCTTTGGTGATGCTGCCAAGCATGGGTGCTCAGGCGGCAGAACAGTGGGCCCACAAGATCGGAGCCATCACATGAAGGAATATAGAAAGGCCTGAGTTGCTCTCCGCCTCATCTTGACCTAAGGCCACATACTTTCTTCACATATCCCTCCTGTCTTTTTATCTGAGTCATTTCATGGTTAAGTCAAGTGTCTGGCCACATTCTTGGTGGCAGGAGATCAATTGCCTCTGATATCCTGCCTCCTGTCCTTGACCTCATTGCGGACGCTAAGCACAGCCAGCGCCAGCCTCAGCCGACAGCCTCGGGTTTTGAGGACAGGCCCACATGTTTCGCCTTCACTATTTAGGGGTTTCTACACTGCTGTGGACACTAGCAGGAGCCAACTTCGCACTTTCCTATGCACAGCCTTGACATACAAGAGAGTTAAAGCCACCAGTGGAGCCCTCACACAGTGGGCGATGGGATGACTCTGCTGGCTGGTCACCAGCTGGGCATCCTGAGAGATTTTTTTTTTGCACATTTTGCCAAAAGTCCAGGGTGGAATTAAATGCCAGTTGCTCAGTGATCACCTTGAGAGCATATCTATATTGGCTTTTCTTCCTTCCCTCCTTCTCCCCAGTCCCTCAATTCTGCTCCCTGGGATCATCTTCTGAATAAACTACCTGCACACAGTCTATTATCTTGGGATCAGCTGTCCAGGTGGGAACTCAGAATAGGGAAAAAAAGCATTTTTGTGTAATCTTAATACATCCCAGGCCCCCACAGGCTCAGTGTTAGTGGGATGTCTAAAGCATAGTCCAGAAAACAATAATGGCATCATAAAAAAGTATTACAATCTTTAGTATTTATAAAGATTCATCAACAAGGAGCCAACACTTTCTCAGCTCTCCTTGCTGAGGTCCAAAACCACCTCATAGCTACTCCAGACCTCTGTGTATGCCATCTTGCTTTTCTTTTTACCCTCTTTTATTGTATGAATTCATTTAGCTTCTCTGGCTTACATCATCTATGTC